>OX940990.1:11970363-12022136 GCA_954871275.1 Leptopterna dolabrata | reverse complement strand
AGGTCACTTGAATTTATTGAAGAAAACGTAGGGGATCGGTATCCACAGCAAAATTAGATAGGCACGTACCTGGATTTCAAGGGATAATCCATTCAATCTGGAGCATTGGAGCAATGGTTGAATTTCGGTTCATGGCCAAGTGTCGACTTATCCTAAAGGTTTTTAGCGAATTTTCAAAGAAAATGAAGCTATTGCAATGGCTTCGAAATTTAAATAATATAAATTTTTGGAAATTTTCTTCATAGAAATCCGTTTCAGACCATTCTAAAACGATTCCTGAAATTTAACACTTTTTTATATGTATATATATATATATATATATTTATATATTTATTTATATATGTGTCACTCCAGACGATAACTCTCGATAGAATTGAGATAAACAGCTCAAATTTGCACAAAAAATCTATCTTGGCAATCGAAAGGCTAAGTTCGAAGATGGGCGAAATTGGCCTACTCTAAGGAGGGTTTTGGCGCATTTAAAGTGCGCAAAAATTACCCAAAAATCCCCAAAATGTTATTTTCCAACAAGTGACCCCTCATTTTAAAGGTTTTTGCACGCTGAACACGATGGTGGAATCGGATTTTAGATATCTTGATCCGTTCTCAAATTAGAGCATTTAAAGTGCGCAAAAATTACCTAAAAATCCCCAAAATGTTATTTTCTAACAAGTGACCCCTCATTTTAAAGGTTTTTGCACGCTGAACACGATGGTGGAATCGGATTTTAGATATCTTGATCCGTTCTCAAATTAGAGCATTTAAAGTGCGCAAAAATTACCCAAAAATCCCCAAAATGTTATTTTCCAACAAGTGACCCCTCATTTTAAAGGTTTTTGCACGCTGAACACGATGGTGGAATCGGATTTTAGATATCTTGATCCGTTCTCAAATTAGAGCATTTAAAGTGCGCAAAAATTACCCAAAAATCCCCAAAATGTTATTTTCTAACAAGTGACCCCTCATTTTAAAGGTTTTTGCACGCTGAACACGATAGTGAAATCGGATTTTAGATATCTAAATCCGTTCTTAAATTAGAGCATTTAAAGTGCGCAAAAATTACCCAAAACTAGGATAATCTTTAAACTCTTACCCCCACCCCCTTAGAGTGGTCAGATTGAAAAATGTGAGAAGTATTAATTGAAGACGAGAGTTCGAAGCAAAAAAGGGGGAGGCAAACGATTAGTACAACTCCTTGAATTTACCCACAGCGATCAAATAAATAAGCACTTAGTACAATTACGTAATAAACAAACGGTAGAATCAGGATGGACAAAACGTACAAATTAAAATAAATACGAAGAGAATATACATAGAAAACCAAATTTTAGACCGAAGTTTTCCTTTATTCAAAACCATAGCCATTAATTCGAATATTTCTTTGAAAATTCGCTCATTAAGTCATGCTGCATGACTGATTTTTCTGAACATTCAGGAATCAAGGGAATAAGGATTTTGCCCATCTCGTAGCACTCTTCTTTCAAACCGAGGGCGATACCTCTGTTCCCTTTCTTGCTGAATTTTAATTCCCAAACAAGGAATTCGAGCGTCATAATGCCTGACATTATTATCCAAAATTCATGGTTGAAGCACGATTGGGGAATCTGGTTACTATTGGGGAATATTTTAGAACACGATTGGGGACGGCAGCCTAACCTGTAAAGCACTATTGGGGACGGGCGGTTATAGGTTTCGACACAATTGGGGAAGAGGACAAGAAATGAATTTTTACCCTTATTTTTATTTTATTTAATAAAACCCATATTAATAAAAATTCAGTCTTAAAAAAATTAATTACAGCGTCAAAAATTGAAAAACATTTAACCGTAAAATATTTAAACAAAAAATAATTAAACGTATGTGCGTTTTAGCGAATTTTCAAAGAAAATGAAGCTATTGCAAAGGCTTCGAAATTTAAATAATATAAATTTTTGGAAATTTTCTTCATAGAAATCCGTTTCAGACCATTCTAAAACGATTCCTGAAATTTAACACTTTTTTATATGTATATATATATTTATATATATATGTGTCACTCCAGACGATAACTCTCGATAGAATTGAGATAAACAGCTCAAATTTGCACAAAAAATCTATCTTGGCAATCGAAAGGCTAAGTTCGAAGATGGGCGAAATTGGCCTACTCTAAGGAGGGTTTTGGCGCATTTAAAGTGCGCAAAAATTACCCAAAAATCCCCAAAATGTTATTTTCCAACACGTGACCCCTCATTTTAAAGGTTTTTGCACGCTGAACACGATGGTGGAATCGGATTTTAGATATCTTGATCCGTTCTCAAATTAGAGCATTTAAAGTGCGCAAAAATTACCCAAAAATCCCCAAAATGTTATTTTCTAACAAGTGACCCCTCATTTTAAAGGTTTTTGCACGCTGAACACGATGGTGAAATCGGATTTTAGATATCTAAATCCGTTCTTAAATTAGAGCATTTAAAGTGCGTAAAAATTACCCAAAACTAGGATAATCTTTAAACTCTTACCCCCCCCCCCCCCCCCCCTTAGAGTGGTCAGATTGAAAAATGTGAGAAGTATTAATTGAAGACGAGAGTTCGAAGCAAAAAAGGGGGAGGCAAACGATTAGTACAACTCCTTGAATTTCCCATTTGACATATTATAATTGTTATGATACCTTCATAGATAGACAAGTACCGGCCCACGTATTACTAGAAGGAAGACGAAAGAAAAAATCTATTTCAAATTATTCAATTTAGGTACTAACAGTAGGAGGAAGAAGGTTAGGTAGGTATCTTATCAATTTATTATCAGTATCATACGAATATTTGATATTCAAAGGTAGGTAGGTACTTAACATGATAAAAATAATATCAATGAAGAAGGAAGGATCTACCTACCTAGTAGAGCAAATCTTGAACTGGTTTTAGATACCAGGCCTGAAATCGTAGTCAAGAGGAAAGGCCATTCAGAAGGAACAAGGAATCTACTCATAACAGTTTATAATTATTACGTAGGTAATTATATGAAATTAATACCTACGTACAAAATGATTGTGTAAAGAGTTCGTAGCAGTTAATAACAAATTATAACCACATGGATAAATTAGAAATCAAGGTAATAAAAAAATATTAGTATCAGGGGCATCTAGTAGGAATATACCTAATAATTATGTTCCAAAGCTACCAATAGGTAGCTTCTTTTGAAAAAATCACAATATTGGTAATTACCTACCGATCATGTGATTTTTTTTAACAATAAATTAACTAAATTTATGTATTATAAGGAACCTACTTAATACAATATTTTCCGTTGCCTACCTACTAGTTTTCTTGAGCTGACGGGAATTTAAAAAGGCATTCCTTCTTTGTGTTTCTGCATGGCGGCGGCATCCAAGCTTCCTTTTCTCTTTCATTCACTCGATCGCCTGATCCCGTTCTATGCAAACGCTTTCACTAGCCCGAAAAAACTCTATTACATCATACTTTTTTGTGTTTGAATTGTTCACATTGCAGTTCAAATTTGTAGATCAATCAAGAGAACCCACATGTTCTTCCAAGTGATCCTTCCAGAAACCACATCCTTCCTTCATAGTTTATTTCAAGATTGAGCCTGCATGAAAAACAACCTGCACTTGAAGCACTCATGATTTTCTATAACAACTCCTTTACCTACTGCACTCTCTTGAGTAGGTAAGTCAAAAGTCCTAACTACCCTATCCTACCTAATATGAACCCACAGCGATCAAATAAATAAGCACTTAGTACAATTACGTAATAAACAAACGGTAGAATCAGGATGGACAAAACGTACAAATTAAAATAAATACGAAGAGAATATACATAGAAAACCAAATTTTAGACCGAAGTTTTCCTTTATTCAAAACCATAGCCGTTAATTCGAATATTTCTTTGAAAATTCGCTCATTAAGTCATGCTGCATGACTGGTTTTTTTTTTTTTTTTCAATCGTCAATATCCTCATGCTCAACGTTGTGAGCCGACAGTGGGCCGACTTTCTTCAAGTACTCTATGGTGTTTCTGTCGATCAAAAATTCTTCCCAACAGGTCATGAGCTGTGTTATCTTGTCTTTGGTTTTTTTTAATTACTCCTTTTCGCCCCCTCTTGATGCTTGACAACTTCAAATTGGTTTCCGCCTGAATTTGACGAAGAACTACAAGCACCGAATGAATATTCTGAATTTCACGTCCCCGATAGTTGTTGTTTTCGCGAGCCTAATCGTGCTCCATCGTCGTGCCCAATAGTGTCGCGTTTACTCGCTGTGTAGGATACCCCTTCCCCAACCGTGTTTTCCCCAAATTCATAAGCGCACGAAAAAATACGGTAGGTAGGTAGGTAACAACTACATATATGGTGAATTGCGATTATAAAAAGTAGATAACTACCCAAAGTGAAATAGACTATATCACTTATAGAAGTCTTCTATATCACTAACTTCCTACCTATCAAGTAATTTTAACGCTCAAGTTATTTATTACGGTGTTTTTATGACATCACTGCCATAAATTATTAAGTCACTAATTTACCTACCTAGTTACCTACGGTAAGTACCTACATTGGGCTTATTACGTCAAATAAAATTGAAAAAATATGCCAAAAGAAAATTTGGTACATTTACCGTTACGTTAAACACTTACCGTAAAGCTTTCTACCGCCGAAAAGCAACGTAGGCCAAGTTTTTTGGGTGTAACAAGCTTTCGGTATGGATAACGGGGGGGTCTAGAGCCGTCGAAATGCAAACGACCCCGCAACGACAATTTATCGACGATTAAACGATAGCTGACGCTATTGAGCCTTTACAGAATACCAATCGTCGGTATTTAGTGGCATCGATATTAGCGAATTTTCGAAGAAAAGGAAGCTATTGTTCTCGGTTCAAAATATTTAAAACTCGAATTTCCGAAAGATTTTTATACCAAAATCCGTTTCAGACCATCCTGAATTCACTGCCGAAAGACACCAAAAATTATATGTATGTATATATATATATATATATATATATATATATATATATATATATATATATATTTATATATGTATGTGTCATTCCAGACGATAACTCTCGAAAGAATTGAGATAAAAAGTTCAAATTTGCACGAAAAATCTGTCTTGGCAATCGACAGGCTAAGTTCGTAGATGGGCAGAATCGGGTCACTCTAAGGGGGAGTTTTGGGGAGTTTTAGGGGGGGAAAATTACCCAAAAATTCCCAAAATGAAACAGTCTGACAAGTGACACCTCATTTTAAAGGTTTTTGTACGCTGAACACGATGGTGAAATCAGAATTGCGATATCACATTCCGTTCTCAAACTGGAGCACTTGAAGATGAAGGAACGTGGTTATTTCTTGAGATGTTCTTCCTGGTTCGTCTGCTCTAATGTGATAACGGAATGGGATATCGCAATTCTGACTTCACCATCGTGTTCAGCGTTGGAAAATCTACAAACCGAGGTGTTACTCGGCAAAAAATGGAACAAAAAATTTGTTACGTATCCAATACCTACTGTACTGTACGTATGTTGGATACGTAACTGTACGTATATTGTAGTACCAATACTACAATATGCGTACATACTTGCATACCTATAATTACCCAATGAGTTTAAGAATGCCCATATTTCAATGGGATATCATGGACCAAACATCACATTTTACATAAAATCAGTTATTTCTTCGAAAATTCGCTCTTATAGCCATGCTGCATGACTGTGGTTTTTTTTTGTTATACTAACGATATTTCATCGTCGTTACGATGCCATACCGAGTTGCAGAATCGCACTGCTGGAGTTATCCGTTTATGAAACTAACACGACACTTTGCCGCCTTATTTCTCATGGTTTCAGTCCGATTTTGATCCTGGAGTTTCGGGAGCATAAAATAGCTTGAGTGAACTGGCAAAAAATGTGAAAAAATCAATTTTTGAAATTTTGAAGTTATCCGCTTTTGATCCTGAACGCATCAAGTAGGTATAAATATAACCACGTTCCATTCCAATAGCTAATTTCCCCCAGCTATTCATTTTTTCTGACTTGTACCTACTAATGCTGTTGTTTGTTGTTTATTAACAGCCCTGAAGATTGAAAATGAATTTTCCGGAACGTCGGCCTAAGTAGAAGTCAACTTTACCACCCTCAGACCGATTCTCAAGGTGTCGCAGTATAATGAAGAATGCAGGTATGTGTGAATATAAATGTACTCAGCGCGCTACAAGCAGCAATTTTGGGTATTTTGAATTGAAAATTTCGAGTGGGCTAGCGGTGCCATCTGTCGGAAAGATGTGTTTAGGCCTCCGGAATTCGCTGTATTGTTTCTGGTGCCACCATGGCGCCAGGGAACGTCGCCACCCAGAAAAATATTTGTACAGTTTTTCATGTTTTCCAGCACGCTGAATCGAATGGAATAACATTCAAAGCTCCTATCATCGTTACAGCGATATGCCCCTACGTAAGGCATTTCCATTTGAAAAAATTTTGGCCCAATTTAAAATTTTATTTTTGTTCAAATTTGATGAATTTTTGTGATCGGTTGACGTAGGGGTAATTCCCAACTAATATAGTGAATTTACAAGTTTTTTCCACAACTGTAAGTAAATCACAGCCTGAGAAAACTTGTAAATAGTTTTCAACACAGGGTCTGCAGGCCCTTAATAAATATTTAGCCATGAATCTTTGCGAAAAGTTTCAGCCATGCAGCATGGCTGCAAGAGCGAATTTTCAAAGAAATAATCGTGCTATTTCGTAAGAAGATGATATGGCGAGAAACCGTACCACTTTTCGTAAAATTATATCATTTTTTCTCGTGATTTTAGCCATTTTTACCGATTTTTGACTCTTACAAAGCCAAATTTGACCCACCCTTTTTATAAAATCAAATTTGACCCACCCTTTTAAAAAAAATATTTTTATCATCGAAGTAGTACCGCTTTTTGTCGTGAATCACCATTCCACACAACGCCAGGTGTCAATATTGATTTTACCCCTTTATACAAATTTTTGACCCCGAAAAAAATCCCAATTCGACCACTATTTTGTATGAAAAACAACTGAAATGGTATTTGTCTGTCTTCACACACCCTTCCATTCCACTTTCAGTGATTTTATCACAATTGTTCGCGATTTTAGCCGTTTTTACCAATTTTTGGCCTCTTTAAAAACTCAAAATTGACCCCCTTACAATTTTTGAAAATTGCTCATCTTTGAACTCATCCTTTTGTTTGACAATACGAACATTTTTGCGACATTTCGAATTTTTACCATGTACCCAAGGTCAGATATCGTCTGGAATGACACATGAAAACATGAAAACGGGAAAACACTCTTGGTGATATATGAATTTTGGTGGCAGATGTTGGAAAATATTAAAGATTAACAGATAACAACTCACAATTTCGCCTGTGGCGTCACTCTAAAATTGTTTTGAGTTTTTGGTTTATTATTTTCTATAATGAACCATTGGAATCGAGCATGAAAAAAAAAATTCTTACCCCCCTCAAAATTTGATGGTTTACGTTTCAAGGTATGTAGAATCCGAAAATGCAATAAAAAAATTTCTGTCTGTCCGCCGTACGCCGTACTGGCCACTTTTCTTAGTTAACATGAATAAAAATTGATGAAATTCGGGTTATGGGTTCCGTTCGGGGTCTTGTTGGTCCTCGAAGTTCGGCGTTACTGTCAGTCATCTCTAAGGGGTTCAAAATAGGGGATGAAATTTTCATAACGCCGTATCTCGAAAACTTACGATAGAAGGGTATGGTTTTTTTAAATTTTATTAAATCTGTCTTGAGCTAAACAATTTTTTGAGACCACCCGGAGCACTGTACGTCCAGCCATTCGTGTGCACCAAAAAGCGTCGTCAACACGATCGTGAATCAAACGGTATAAATCCGGCCCGGATATCATCACTAGGGAGCACCTGATTATAATCAAGGATGGCTGTATGAAGTCGAGTTGGATGTTCTGCGATTTATTTCATTTGACAAGAGTGATGGACTATTGGATTTTGTTGGTAGGGACTTGTGAAACTTGAACAACCGTTGAAGTATTATTGATGCGCAAATTGTTACACAACGGCAAATTATTACACAACGGTAAATTATTACACAACGGTAAATTATTACACAACGGTAAATTATTACACCACGGTAAATTATTACACAACGGTAAATTATTACACAACGGCTCATCTACACAGAAGGGGCTGTATTTTGTTGATAGGTAGTTTTGCAACTTGAACAACCGTTGAAGTATTATTGATGGGCAAATTATTACACAACGGTTCATTATTCTATCTCCGTAGATGGGGAACCTATACAGGTAAATTATTACACAACGGTTTAGGTAGGTACCTAGTAACGAGTACCTACGGGGTTAGGTACTAACCTATGGAGGGTGTAGAATAGGTCATAATGTTATATAGAAGGGTTATCTGTAAAGAGAGCTGTGATTTGTAACAGAAGGGTGTTCTGTACAAAATAATAAACCGTTGTGCAGGGATTTGCAGCGTTTTCTCTTAATCTTTAATATTTTCTACCACCTGTCACCCAAATTCATATATTTCATATATACCCATATATACCTACACACACAAATTTTTGTTAAAATTTAGGGATAAATTCAGGATGCTCTGAAACGGATTTGCTATAATTTTAAAAAACTTCATTTTCTTTCAAAATTCGCTAATTTCGACCTGTTCAGCGGACCTGCCGTTCAGCAATTACATTTTACACTAATTATTTATTTATTTCGTGTTGTGTTGCGATTCTGGGGGGGTGTTATTATCGAAATCGTTGAACACGAGAAGATCCGAGAAAGCCGCCTGAGGGCGAGGCGAGTCAGTTTCAATCGAAGTTTAGAAAATTTAAAGAATAAATAATAAAAATGCGACCATTACTATCAACCCCCCCCCCCCCCAATCCAAATTTGACCACCTGTTCTGTATGAAAAACAACTGAAATGGTATTTGTCTGTCTTCATTCAACCATCCATACCACTTTCACTGATTTTATACAAATAGTTCGCGACTTTAGCCGTTACCACCGATTTTTGACTCCTTTAAAAACTCGGATTTGACGCCCTTACAATTTTTGAAAATTGCTCATCTTTGAACTCATCCGTTTGTTTGACAATACGAACATTTTGGCGACATTTCAAATTTTTACCATGTACCCAAGGTCAGATATCGTCTGGGGTGACACATGAAAACATGAAAACGGGAAAACACTCTTGGTGATATATGAATTTTGGTGACAGATGTTGGAAAATATTAAAGATTAACAGATAAAAACTCACAATTTCGCCTGTGGCGTCACTCTAAAATTGTTTTGAGTTTTTGGTTTATTATTTTCAATAATGAACCATTGGAATCGAGCATGAAAAAAAAATTCTTACCCCCCCCCCCCCCCCTCAAAATTTGATGGTTTACGTTTCAAGGTATGTAGAATCCGAAAATGCAATAAAAATATTTCTGTCTGTCCGCCGTACGCCGTACTGGCCACTTTTCTTAGTTAACATGTATAAAAATTGATGAAATTCGGGTTATAGGTTCCGTTCGGGGTCTTGTTGGTCCTCGAAGTTCGACGCTACTGTCAGTCATCTCTAAGGGGTTCAAAATAGGGGATGAAATTTTCATAACGCCGTATCTCGAAAACTTACGATAGAAGGGTATGGTTTTAAAAAATTTTATTAAATCTGTCTTGAGCTAAACAATTTTTTGAGACCACCCGGAGCACTGTACGTCCAGCCATTCGTGTGCACCAAAAAGCTTCGTCAACACGATCGTGAATCAAACGGTATAAATCCGTCCTGGATATCATCACTAGGGAGCACCTGATTATAATCAAGGATGGCTGTATGAAGTCGAGTTGGTTGTTCTGCGATATTATTTCATTTGACAAGTGATGGACTATTGGATTTCGTTGGTAGGTACTTGTGAAACTTGAACAAACGTTGAAGTATTATTGATGGGCAAATTGTTACACAACGGCAAATTATTACACAACGGCAAATTATTACACAAGGGCTCATCTACACAGAAGGGGCTGGATTTTGTTGATAGGTACTTTTGCAACTTGAACAACCGTTGAAGTATTATTGATGCGCAAATTGTTACACAACGGCAAATTATTACACAACGGTAAATTATTACACAACGGTAAATCATTACACAATGGTAAATTATTACACCAAATTATTACACAACGGTAAATTATTACAAAACTGCTCACCTACCCAGAAGGGGCTGGATTTTGTTGATAGGTAGTTTTGCAACTTGAACAACCGTTGAAGTATTATTGATGGGCAAATTATTACACAACGGTTCATTATTCTATCTCCGTAGATGGGGAACCTATACAGGTAAATTATTACACAACGGTTTAGGTAGGTACCTAGTAACGAGTACCTACGGGGTTAGGTACTAACCTATGGAGGGTGTAGAATAGGTCATAATGTTATATAGAAGGGTTATCTGTAAAGAGAGCTGTGATCTGTAACAGAAGGGTGTTCTGTACAAAATAATAAACCGTTGTGCAGGGATTTGCAGCGTTTTCTCTTAATCTTTAATATTTTCTACCACCTGTCACCCAAATTCATATATTTCATGTATACCCATATATGCCTACCTACACACACAAATTTTTGTTAAAATGTAGGGATGAATTCAGGATGCTCTGAAACGGATTTGCTATAATTTTAAAAAACTTCATTTTCTTTCAAAATTCGCTAATTTCGACCTGTTCAGCGGACCTGCCGTTCAGCAATTACATTTTACACTAATTATTTATTTATTTCGTGTTGTGTTGCGATTCTGGGGGGGTTATTATCGAAATCGTTGAACACGAGAAGATCCGAGAAAGCCGCCTGAGGGCGAGGCGAGTCAGTTTCAATCGAAGTTTAGAAAATTTAAAAAATAAATAATAAAAATGCGACCATTACTATCAACCCCCCCCCCCCACCAGTCACAATTTGAACCCCTGTTCTGTAGGAAAAACAACTGAAATGGTATTTTTCTGTCTTCACTCACCCATCCATTCCTCTTTCAGTGATTTTATATAAAAAACAGTTCGCGATTTTAGCCGTTACTACCGATTTTTGGCTCCTTTATAAACTCGGATTTGACGCCCTTACAATTTTTGAAAATTGCTCATCTTTGGACTCATCCGTTTGTTTGACAATACGAACATTTTGGCGACATTTCAAATTTTTACCATGTACCCAAGGTCAGATATCGTCTGGAATGACACATGAAAACATGAAAACGGGAAAACACTCTTGGTGATATATGAATTTTGGTGACAGATGTTGAAAAATATTAAAGATTAACAGATAAAAACTCACAATTTCGCCTGCGGCGTCACTCTAAAATTGTTTTGAGTATTTTTGTCTGTTGATTTTTAATATTTTCTACCACCTATCACCCAAATTCATATATTTCATATATGGTACCCATATATACCTACACGTACAAATTTTTGTTTCAATGTAGGGATGAATTCAGGATGCTCCGAAATGGATTTGCTATAATTTTAAAAAAACTTCATTCTCTTTAAAAATTCGCTAATTTCGACCTGGTCAGCGGACCGCCGTTCAGCAATTAAATTTTACACTAATTATTTATTTATTTCGTGTTGTGTTGCGATTCTGGGGGGGTTATTATCGAAATCGTTGAACACGGGAAGGTCCCAGAAAGCCGCCTGAGGGCGAGGCGAGTCAGTTTGAATCGAAGTTTAGAAAATTTAAAAAAAGAAAAGAAATAATAAAAAAGCGACCACAAGTATCACATCCCCCTCCCCTCCCCTCCCCTCCGCCACAGGTCTGTTCACGGTGCACTTGGACACACGGAGAACCCTGAAACCCGATTGGTCGAAGTGGATCGTGATGGCTCCGGGCCTCGCCCCGGGGGCCTTTTCGTGTTGTCGGGAGATTTGAAATATTTGAAAGGTCCCCCCCTTTCGGCTTCTTTGGCTCTTCTTTCCCCTTCCTCGAATCTGTTTAATCCGGACGCGGAGAGCGAAGCGTTTTCTGTTGTTCGTGAGCAACAATCGGAGTTTTTGTGTTGCGCCATTTGCAGTGGGCCGCCAGGTGGTCCATGGCCTTTTGGCTAAGAATGAAATTGTTGTAGGTTTGATTGGTTCTGTATTAATATTACATCTAACACTAAAAACGCTACAAATCCCTGCACAGCAGTTTATTATTTTGTACAGAGTACCCTTCAGTTACAGATCACAGCTCTCTGTACAGATACCCTTCCATATATTTATGTAGATTGCAGACCCTCCGTAGCTTAGTAACCCCCTACACTCGTTACTGGGTACCTACCTACCTAAATCACGTGTTAAATGTTGGTAAAATAATTCTTTTGATGGCAAACAGTAGCTGAAATGGCGAAAAGACACACAAATGAAGTTGTGAGAGGAAATTGTAGATGCGGAGTGAAAAAATATTCAGTCCCGGTTGGGTATCGATCTCTGGAACTTTGGCTTCCGGTCCTTCGCGTAGACCACTGGGCTACAGTGCCAAACTGGCTCAGAGATAAGTGATGTGCGCTCTCAACTCAGTTTGATGCCTGCATACACCCTGCAACTTCAGGGCAAATTTTATAGCAAATTGTATAGCAACATCGTAGAATGCTCCGGAATGCTGGTCCATGGCCTACTCGCGATGGGGGGTTGTTTAGCTAAGAATGAAATTGTTGTAGGTATGATTGGTTCTGTATTAATATTACATCTAACACTAAAAACACTGCAAATCCCTACACAACGGTTTATTATTTTGTACAGAACACCCTTCTGTTACAGACCACAGCTCTCCGTACAGATAACCATTCCGTTACAGATCACAGACCGTAGCCCAGTAGTACCTAACCCCTACACTCGTTACTAGGTACCTACCTACCTATATCACATGTTAAATGTTGCCATAATAATTGGCGGTGAGTTCCAAAACTCGTTCGCTCCAGGTGAACACGTATCTCAGAAAATGCAGAGCACTTCCCCAAACAAGTTAGATGCGCCAAAACAATACATTCCGTTTTTTCTGCAAGCTATGGCACTCACAAAGAAGGTCCCAAGATAAGAATAAAATTGATTGAAAAATAACACAGAAATATCAAATTTCAAATTGGAACGAGCGAGTTTTCGAACATACCCTTGGAACGGAAGTATTTTGTTTCTCACTGACTTGGAACAAACAAGTGTTGGAACAGCCTGAGTAGAATCCCACTAACGAAGAAAAAACACTATGTATATAGGTAGGACTTAGAAACTTTTATTACAATAAAATAAATTAAAAATATATTAATATGTATTTTTTTAATATGTAGATTGCAGACCCTCCGTAGCTTAGTAGCTCCCTACTCGTTACTAGGTACCTACCTACCTAAATCACGTGTTAAATGTTGTTAAAATAATTCTTTTGATGGCAAACAGTAGCTAAAATGGCGAAAAGTAACATAAATGAAGTTGTGAGAGGAAATTGTAGATGCGGAGTGAAAAAATATTCAGTCCTGGTTGGGTATCGATCTTCGGAACTTTGGCGTTCCGGTCCTTCCCGTAGGTCCAACCTGGCCTAGAGACAAGTGATGCGCGCTCTCAACTCAGCTTGATGTCGGCATACACCCTGTAACTTCAGGGCAAATTGTATAGCAACATCGTAGAATGCTCCGGAATGCTGGTCCATGGCCTACTCGCGATGGGGGGTTTTTAGCTAAGAATGAAATTGTTGTAGGTATGATTGGTTCTGTATTAATATTACATCTAACACTAAAAATGCTACAAATCCCTGCACAACGGTTTATTATCTGTAACAGAACACCCTTCTGTTACAGATCACAGCTCTCTGTACAGATACCCTTCCATATATTCATGTATAATGCAGACTCTCCGTAGCTTAGTAACCCGTACTCGTTACTAGGTACCGACCTACCTAATAAATCACGTGTTGAATGTTGCTAAAATAATAAATTCTGTCAATGGCAAGCAGTAGCTAAAATGGCACAGAGAAACAAGAGAAGTTGTGAAAGGAAATTGTTGGTGCGGAGTGAAAAAATATTCAGTCCCGGTTGGGTATCGATCTCCGGAACTTTGGCGTTCCGGTCCTTCGCTTAGACCACTCACTGGGCTACAGTGCCAAACTGGCTCAGAGACAAGTGATGTGCGCTCTCAACTCAGCTTGATGCCTGCATACACCCTGTAACTTCAGGGCAAATTGTATAGCAACATCGTAGAATGCTCCGGAATGCTGGTCCATGGCCTACTCGCGATGGGGGGTTGTTTAGCTAAGAATGAAATTGTTGTAGGTATGATTGGTTCTGTATTATTATTAGGTACAACTAACACTAAAAATGCTGCAAATCCCTGCACAACGGTTTATTATCTGTAACAGAACACCCTTCTGTTACAGATCACAGCTCTCTGTACAGATACCCTTCCATATATTCATGTAGAATGCAGACCCTCCGTAGCTTAGTAACCCGTACTCGTTACTAGGTACCGACCTACCTAATAAATCACGTGTTAAATGTTGCTAAAATAATTCTTTTGATGGCAAACAGTAGCTGAAATGGCGAAAAGATACATAAATGAAGTTGTGAAAGGAAATTTTAGATGCGGAGTGAAAAAATATTCAGTCCCGGTTGGGTATCGATCTCCGGAACTTTGGCGTTCCGGTCCTTCCCGTAGGTCCAACCTGGCCTAGAGACAAGTGATGCGCGCTCTCAACTCAGCTTGATGTCGGCATACACCCTGTAACTTCAGGGCAAATTGTATAGCAACATCGTAGAATGCTCCGGAATGCGGTCCATGGCCTACTAGCGATGGGGGGTTTTTAGCTAAGAATGAAATTGTTGTAGGTATGATTGGTTCTGTATTAATATTACATCTAACACTAAAAATGCTACAAATCCCTGCACAACGGTTTATTATCTGTAACAGAACACCCTTCTGTTACAGATCACAGCTCTCTGTACAGATACCCTTCCATATATTTATGTATAATGCAGACTCTCCGTAGCTTAGTAACCCGTACTCGTTACTAGGTACCGACCTACCTAATAAATCACGTGTTAAATGTTGGTAAAATAATTCTTTTGATGGCAAACAGTAGCTGAAATGGCGAAAAGATACATAAATGAAGTTGTGAAAGGAAATTGTAGATGCGGAGTGAAAAAATATTCAGTCCCGGTTGGGTATCGATCTCCGGAACTTTGGCGTTCCGGTCCTTCCCGTAGGTCCAACCTGGCCTAGAGACAAGTGATGCGCGCTCTCAACTCAGCTTGATGTCGGCATACACCCTGTAACTTCAGGGCAAATTGTATAGCAACATCGTAGAATGCTCCGGAATGTTGGTCCATGGCCTACTCGCGATGGGGGGTTTTTAGCTAAGAATGAAATTGTTGTAGGTATGATTGGTTCTGTATTAATATTACATCTAACACTAAAAATGCTACAAATCCCTGCACAACGGTTTATTATCTGTAACAGAACACCCTTCTGTTACAGATCACAGCTCTCTGTACAGATACCCTTCCATATATTTATGTATAATGCAGACTCTCCGTAGCTTAGTAACCCGTACTCGTTACTAGGTACCGACCTACCTAATAAATCACGTGTTGAATGTTGCTAAAATAATAAATTCTGTCAATGGCAAGCAGTAGCTAAAATGGCACAGAGAAACAAGAGAAGTTGTGAAAGGAAATTGTTGGTGCGGAGTGAAAAAATATTCAGTCCCGGTTGGGTATCGATCTCCGGAACTTTGGCGTTCCGGTCCTTCGCTTAGACCACTCACTGGGCTACAGTGCCAAACTGGCTCAGAGACAAGTGATGTGCGCTCTCAACTCAGCTTGATGCCTGCATACACCCTGTAACTTCAGGGCAAATTTTATAGCAAATTGTATGGCAACATCGTAGAATGTTCCGGAATGTTGGTCCACGGCCTACTCGCGATGGGGGGTTGTTTAGTTAGGAATGAAATTGTTGTAGGTATGATTGGTTCTGTGTTATTATTACATCTAACACTAAAAACGCTGCAAAGACCTACACAACGGTTTATTATTTACAGATCACAGCTCTCTGTACAGATATCCCTTTTATATAAATCTAGATTGCAGACCCTCCCTCATGAGCAATCGATAGCAGCTTGAGAGATGGAATCCCCTGGAGGTTCCTTTAGGAAATTTAGTAAGCTTTCACTACAATACCACTATGGCGAATTTCCCTACCGTTTGAGATATTTTGCAAAGTAAGCTGAAAACCAACAAAAAATTAAAAAATTGATGTCACGTTTTTTGGAATATTGCATCGATTTTCTCCCTTCTGGGGCTTTTTTGTCGAGGAAACCCTTTCTATATCCTTCTCTACCAAATCATCTCTCAAACAAAACAAAAATGGTTGAAATCGGCCCATCCGTTAGGGAGGTATGCCAGTTGGCAAAATCAGGCATTTCGGTTATTTTGGCTCAATTTTACATGAGTTTTATGTTACCTAAAAAAATGAATGAGGGGTCAAATTTGCATGAAATTTCACGTAGAATCGAAATCTGAAATAAAACGTGGGGGTTCCGATTTGAAATATGTAAGTTGGTGTGGATTGCGCACACAACGCACGTGCGCAAAAATGCGCGAGCATGATTTTTGTAATCCTGATAAAAAATCATTATAGACACGTATTTTTCGATTTTGAAATACTTCTTAATTTGGGGAACTACCGAGTGGTTCCTAGGAGGTGGACCACCCTGTATTTTGGTTTATTATTCTGTGGATAATACACCTATGTAATCGCTCAGCAAAAAATTTTTATAACACCCCCTCAAATTTTTTTCTTTTACGTTTCAAGGTGCATAGATTCCAAAAATTCAATGTCCGTCCGCAGTATCACGCATACCCGCTTCAATTTCGGTCTAAAAAATTCGTTCATTCGCACACATGCTCCATTTGGGCCCTAGTTGTGTCCCGAAACTTTGCAGCCGGAATATACCCAGGGGTGTTATGAGTGAAAAATGGCGGTAAAAATAGGGGTTTTCGAGGGATTTTTAGGTTTTAGTGAATATGAGCTTGTAAGGTATCGTTTTCCATGTTTTTTTTTAGGGCGAGAAGACTGACTATTAAGTTTATTTCGACCGAAGAGTGAAGAATTGAGGTTGTAAAGAAGGTTAAGCTCCCGAAATTTATTTTTTATTAGTCAAAAACCTGGGAAATTGTCTGAAATCACCATACATTTTTATAATAACACTCGAAGTAGTATCAACAGGTGAATCAAGACAATTAAATGGTACTGTCAATGATCAAAAATAATCTGTTTGTTAGAGCCAAAACCTACTAATCCCAGGGGTATTTGATGGGCAATGAGGAAACTCTCACCTTCTTTCATAGTTCACCTGAGGAAACCACAGATGTCGTGAGAATGCACTCCGTTCTTTTAAGCTTTTCTTATCAGAGTCAAGAGTTTACGGCAAACGGGCGAGTCAGTTCCACGCTGTATCGCATGAAAATCGCATCGACCCCCCCCCGCTTCGGAATTTCCCAGTCAATTTTCATTTGCCTTTTAATTCATTTTTATATATCAGTATTCTCTCCTTTCAATCTGTCCGTATGCAAAGTAGTGTACCTACGGTCCAGATATTAATTCCTCGTGATTTATCGGAAAACGACGTTATACCTGCTTGTACCGGCGACTTCATCGACATCGTAGAAGGGCCCTTCTCTCCGAGATCGTCATACCACCAAGGTACCGCTTTTATTATATTTGGCCATATATTGCACTACTTTGCAGATTTCATCGTGTTTCAAGGTGTCGAAAAATATTCTAAACCCCCACTCTGCAACCTCCTTTTTCTAGCATTATTTGTCTCGTTACACTCTTGCATAATTTCAAACCTACTAAAATATACAGTCCACTTGTCAGTGGTTATCAGATTAACCATTCGCATACACTGTTTAAAAAAAACCGTGCCTAATTTGTGTTTTTGGGGGCCAAAATTGGTGGAAAC
This sequence comes from Leptopterna dolabrata, assembly GCA_954871275.1. Taxonomy (NCBI): domain Eukaryota; kingdom Metazoa; phylum Arthropoda; class Insecta; order Hemiptera; family Miridae; genus Leptopterna; species Leptopterna dolabrata. The sequence continues at coordinate 12,004,166 of OX940990.1, read as the reverse complement.
CATGAGAAATAGCTATTTCAATTATTTCACATGAAACAAACAATAAATGAACAGCCAATATTTCTGTAGGTATGTCCTCCAATAGAATAATAAACCCATGTGACAAGGGCTTTGCAGCGTTTTTTAAAAATTTAATCTGAAAACCGGACTGCCTAACAACACGGACTTTAGGCAGTATTAATGGAGCGACTTTTTCAGTACCCTTGTAAAGGACCCCGCACTTTTTCAATGTAGAAGTGGTTTCACTAGATCGAGCCAGAATTTTGCACGGGGCTTCCTTTCAGTCTCCTGAACAAAAGTCTCAATGGGCACAAAAAAATCTACCGTCAGGATTTTGAGCTATGACCAGATTAAGCGCTTCAAGTTTAGCTTTTAGCTCCTATTTTTGACAAATTACCTTTGATCATTGATAGTGCCATTTAATTGTCTTGATTCACCTGCTGATACTAATTCTAGTGGTGTTATACAACTTAAACACCTTCAATTGCTTATATCTCTCTAGGGATGCATTTTAGAGAAAAAAGTGCACGAGTAAAATCGTCTTAAAATCGTCCAAACAACTCGATGCCATACTTGTTTTAAGTCAAAAAAATTTTCTTGACGTTTCTTATATTTTCTTATACGAGTACATAAGCACTTATTGGCCAAAAATGAAGAAACATTTTTTGACTTAAAAAAAGTATGGCATCTTGTTGTTTGGACGATTTTAAGACGATTTTACTCGTGCACTTTTTTCTCTAAAATGCATCCCTAGAGAGATATAAGCAATTGAAGGTGTTTAAAAAGTCGAACTTGAAGCGCTTAATCTGGTCATAGCTCAAAATCCTGACGGTATATTTTTTTGTGCCCACTGAGACTTTTGTTCAGGAGACTGAAAGGAAGCCCCGTGCCAAATTCTGGCTCGATCTAGTGAAACCACTTCTACATTGAAAAAGTGCGGGGTCCTTTGTCTGAATTATACTATTATTCTATAGTATTCTAAAACATCCGCTGCTGCGATGGGTCCAAAATTTTAGTCCACGCTCAATAGTTTGATGCAAATTTGATTCTGAGTATTTACGTTCCATCCACAGATTTCGACAAATTTTCATTTTGTCGTCGGTTGCCTGGAATATGCGACTTTCATCTGCGACTGGCATAAGCGGAAAAAACTCTGCAGTCCTTGTCACATGGGTTTATTATTCTATTGGACATACCTACAGAAATGCTGAAAATACATATTTTGTTTCTTTCATATGCAATTGTTGAAATAGCAATTTTTGGTGGTTTCCACCAATTTTAGCTTTTAGCTCCTATTTTTGACAAATTACCTTTGATCATTGATAGTGCCATTTAATTGTCTTGATTCACCTGCTGATACTAATTCTAGTGGTGTTATACAACTTTATGATGATTTCAGACAATTTCCCAGGTTTTTGACTCATAAAAAATGAATTTTGGGAGCTGAACCAATGGTACAACCTCAATTTTCCACTCTTTGGTCAAAATCGACTTCATATTCGGTCTTTTCGTCCTGAAAAACATGGGAAACGATGCCTCACAAGCTCATGTTCACTAAAACTTCGAAAAACCCTATTTTTACACCCATTTTTCACCCGTAACACCCCTCGGAATTTTCGGAGCACAACTAGGACCCAAATGGAGACCCAAACTTTGTGCGGAAGAAAGACGATTTTAGACCAAATTTTGATGTAAATTGTAACAGTGCGGTGGAGACGGGGTCGGTTTGTGGAAGCCTAACCGATATCACTTCTTAACCGGTGATAATCTCGCTGTTCTAGGAGGGGGAATCTCGAGGGTCCACCCCCACTGTTACACTCTGTCACATAATTTAAGGTGAAACTCCGTTATGACCTCAATTTTCCACTCTTTGGTCAAAATCTACTTCATATTCGGTCTTCTCGTCCCCAAAAACATGGAAAACGATACCTCACAAGCTCATGTTCACTAAAACACAAAAAATACCTATTTTTATACCCACTTTCACTCATAACACCCCTGGGTATATTCCGATCGGGCTGAAAAGTTTCGGGACACAACTAGGGCCCAAATGGAGCATGTGTGCGAAAGAACGAATTTTTTAGACCGAAAATGAAGCAGATATGCATGATACAGCGGACGGCGGAAGGACATTGCATTTTGGTTTATTATTCTGTGAATAATACACCTATGTATTCGCTCAGCAAAAAAATTGTATAACACCTCAAAATTTGTTCTTTTACGTTTCAAGGTGCGTAGATTCCAAAAATACCGGCTTCATTTTCGGTCTAAAAAATTCGTTCATTCGCACACATGCTCCATTTGGGCCCTAGTTGTGTCCCGAAACTGCAGCCCGATCGGAATATACCCAGGGGTGTTATGGGTGAAAATGTGTGTAAAAATAGGTACTTTTTGTGTTTTAGTGAACATGAGCTTGTGAGGTATTGTTTTCCAAGTTTTTGGGGACGACAAGACCGAATATGAAGTCGATTTTGACCAAAGAGTGGAAAATTGAGGTTCTAACGAAGTTTCAGCCTTAAATTTACGTTAAATTTTGGTCCGCACACAGTTCGGGTCCCCATTTGGGAACACATTTGGGTCCTAGTTGTGCTCCGAAACACACCAGCCCGATCGGCACACACCCAGGGATGATATGGGAGTAAAATGAGTGTAAAAATAGGGGTTTTCGAGGGATTTTTGAGCTTGTGATGTTTTTTACGGCGAGAAAACCGAATATGCAGTCGATTTTGACCAAAGAGTGAAGAACTGAGGTTGTAACGTAGGTTCAGCTCCCCAAATTCATTTTTTATGAGTCAAAAACCTGGGAAATTGTCTGAAATCACCATAGATTTGTATAATAGCACTAGAAGTAGTATCAATAGGTGAATCAAGACAATTAAATGGTACTGTCAATGATCAAAAATAATCTGTTGAAAGGAAAAGGCGAGCCTAATTCGTTGTGTTTGGGGGCCAAAATTGGTGGAAACCAACAGAAATTGCTATTTGAATAATTGCAAATGAAAGAAACAATAAATGAACAGCCAAACTGCAGCGGTTTTGGAATCTACGCACCTTGAAACGGAAAGGAAAACATTTTGAGGGGGTGTTATACAAATTTTTTGCTGAGCGAATACATAGGTGTGTACTACTTTTGGTGGGCGGAAAACCACGAAATTTTCGGCCTTTTTTCAGTTATTCGCTTATAATTTGAAAACTGTCCATATTTTCTGAATAATTGTCCTATAGTAAATTAAAGAAGACAAAATTATGCGTCGATTAAAAAAATAATTTCCTAAATTGGCCCAATGGTTCAATTTCTATGGAAGTCCAAAAAACAGGTAATTTCACCAACTTTACCAAAAACTGTATTTCACCCGTTTTCAATGAGCTGTAACTTTCCAACATCAAATTTGATCAATACCCCCCCTCCTTAAGAGTTGTAGAGCATCAATCCACGAGTTCAAAAAACACAAATTTTTCGAAATGGACCAATTTTGCTTTTTTTAACTCTTAAAGCAATATTGGAGAAAACCTGAAATTCACACTATCGGATTTTCGCACTTGTTTGATGTCTGTGAGTCCGGAAATCAATTCTTACTTCATTTTGAGGCTTAGTATGTCGTCTGAATGCATGCACAAATTAGATCAGCTGTTTGTTGGACTTCCATATAAATTGAACCATTGGCCCAATTCATGAAATTATTTTTTTAATCGACGCAAAATTTTGTCGTCTTTAATTTACTATAGGACGGTTATTGAGAAAATAACGACAGTTTTCAAATTATAAGCGAAAAACTGAAAAAAAGCCAAAAATTTCGTGGTTTTCCGCCCACCAAAAGTAGTGCACCGGGCTTTCGAGGTCAGGAATTCGGTTTCACCATACCAAACGACCCTATAAAAAAATCTATTGGAGCAAGTTTCTTGAGGTAAAATTCTCTATATACTGGGCTAGTAGTCAGCATTTTGACAAGGCGTCTTCCCAATGGGGCATGCGCATGGGTGGACTTTGATAGCTCACAGAAAAAGAATTATTTATTCATCGTAGAAGAGTGCGGTTTTTCTCAAAATTCTTATATCGGAACCTACTTTCATTTAAAAATGGGAAAGTAATAAAAACTGAAGTCATGTTATGTTTATTTAATCATTGTCATTTTGTGAGATGTTTAATTTTCAGTTTTGGTTTAATCTTTTCAACAATGAACCTTTGGAATCGAGCTTTAAAAATATTTGAAAAAAAGTAATAATAATAATAATAAGCCCCTCCCAGAAAATTTGATGTTGAACGTTGTGGGAAATTAAATTCCTTGTCGACTGTGATCAAGTTGAGACGGCAAGATATTATGATGTTTCAATTTTGTCACAATTTTTCAAAATTTCATGAAAAATGCCAAATTTGGAATTCAATATTTCTTAAGGCGAAAAATGATCTGATGGTGACATTTGACGATTTCTGAAGTTGAGGTCATTTCTTCCTTAACGAACGATAAATTCCAAATTTGTATTCAACTCCGACATTCCACTGGAAATTGAAACGACATACCTTGAAGGCTCAATTTGGTCACTTTCGAAAAAATTTTAAAATTCGTCAAGTTGGAAAATCAAGTTGTTATTTGATTTGAGCGGTTCTGCGGTTTCAGGGGCCTGAAAAAAAAAATTGGTAAATTTCCATTCGGGAACCCTCAAAAAACGCTGCAAATCCCTGCACAACGGTTTATTATTTTGTACAGAATACCCTTCTGTTACAAATCACAGCTCTCTGTATATATTAACCCGTCTGTATAATATAATAATATATGTACTGTTCTATACATATTATGTGGATCGCAGATCCTCCGTAGGTTATTACCTAACCCCGTACTCGTTACTAGGTACCTACCTAAATCACGAGTTAAATGTTGCTAAAATAATTCTGTCGATGACAAACAGTAACTAAAATGGCGAAAAGAAACGCAAATAATGAAGTTCTGAAGGAAAATTGTTGATGTGGAGTGAAATAGATGCCCCTTCCGCGTAGATCGCTGCTTTCTGTGGTCAGTACCTACCCTCTGGTCAAGTATAATGAACCGTTTTGTAATAACTTGCCCATCAATAATACTTCAACGGTTGGTCAAGTTGCAAAAATCCCGATCAACAAAATCCAGCCCCTTCTTGGTTAATGAACCGTTGTGTAATAATTTACCCATTAATAATACTTCAACGTTTGTTCAAGTTTCACAAGTACCTACCAACAAAATCCAATACCTAGTCCATCACTTATCAAATGAAATAATATCGCAGAACAGCCAACTCGACTTCATACAGCCATCCTTGATTATAATCAGGTGCTCCCTAGCGATGATATCCGGGCCGGATTTATACCGTTTGATTCACGATCGTGTTGACGACGCTTTTTGGTGCACACGAACGGCTGGACGTACAGTGCTCCGGGTGGTCTCAAAAAATTGTTTAGTTTTAAAAAAAACCATACCCTTCTATCGAAAGTTGTCGAGATACGGCGTTCTTAAAATTTCATCCCCTATTTTGAATCGCTTAGAGATGACTGACAGTAACGTCGAGCTTCGAGGACCAACTAGACCCCGAACGGAACCTATAACCCGAATTTCATCAATTTTTATTCATGTTAACTGAGAAAAGTGGCCAGTACGGCGTACGGCGGACAGACAGAAATTTCTTTATTGCAGTTTTGGATTCTACATACCTTGAAACGTAAACCATCAAATTTTGAGGGGGGTCAGAATTTTTTTTTTTTTTTTCATGCTCGATTCCAATGGTTCATTATTGAAAATAATAAACCAAAATTGGTAAATTTCCATTCGGGAACCTTCAAAAAATGGTATTGCGCCAAATTCCCTAAGGGACCCTCGAAGTTTTCACGTATGATCCGGGGGGGGGGGGGGGGGGGGTAATCTGACTGTATATCCACCCCTGTCGAACACCAACTGACAACTAAAACCCCTTGTGGGAAAAACAGTGGGGAAAATCGATCCAATTCCAGCTCCTCCCCCCACCCCCTCCACCGCAGCTGTTTATTGGCTTTCGATGCGGACCAATCGGTGGCCAGGCCCCGCCCACCCCGGCGGCTTCCCCTGCGGAGGGATTTAGCCCTCCCCTCCGGAGTCCCCCGGGTCCTTTGGCCCCTCCGGGCGAACCCCCCCGATAGTATCATCTTGCCTGCAGGCGAACCAAGTAAGTTGGAAACCCCTTGTTACGCTCTGCCGTTTTTAAAAACCCGGCGTTTTGTCAATGTGAATTCGTTTTATTTTTAGCGAGTTTTCCAGAAAAAAATTATTCTATTGCAATGGGTCCAAATTTTAATAACATGAATTTTTAAAAAAAATTTCCGTTTCAGAGCATCCTGAATTCATCCTTACATTTTAACAAAAATTTATATGTGTATATGTATGTAGGAGATTTGGGTTTTTGACTGTTGATGTTCAGACTAGGTGAATGATGGAGAAATCACTCGCGAAGAAATCGTGGAAACCCATTTCAAAGAAAAACGGAGTTATTGAAAAAAAATAGTCTATTTCCACTAATACACGAAAAACCCAAAAAATCACACTGTTACCGGTTTCGGTGATCAAACCATCGTCAGTAACACAATATAACTATAAATACACACAATAACAATAAGTTATTGTGTGTTACTGACGATGGTTTGATCACCGAAACCGGTATAACAGTGTTTTTTGCGTTTTTCGTGTATATTAGTGGAAATAGACTATTTTTTTCAATAACTCCATTTTTCTTTTAAGGGTCGGGATTTTGGGGTTGGGTCGAGAAATAAGATCGGATAGTTTTAGGCCGTATTTGTACATCATCTTCAGGGCTTAGGCATCATCATCCCCCCGGGTCCTTTGGCCCCTCCGGGCGAACCCCCCCGATAGTATCATCTTGCCTGCAGGCGAACCAAGTAAGTTGGAAACCCCTTGTTACGCTCTGCCGTTTTTAAAAACCCGGCGTTTTGTCAATGTGAATTCGTTTTATTTTTAGCGAGTTTTCCAGAAAAAAAAATTATGCTATTGCAATGGGTCCAAAATTTTAATAACATGAATTTTTAAAAAAAATTTCCGTTTCAGAGCATCCTGAATTCATCCTTACATTTTAACAAAAATTTGTATGTATATATATGTAGGAGATTTGGGTTTTTGACTGTTGATGTTCAGACTAGGTGAATGGTGGGGATACGAAATAAATCACTCGCGAAGAAATCGTGGAAACCCGTTTCAAAGAAAAACGGAGTTATTGAAAAAAAAAAATAGTCTATTTCCACTAACACACGAAAAACCCAAAAAATCACACTGTTACCGGTTTGGGTGATCAAACCATCGTCAGTAACACAATATAACTATAAATACTCACAATAACAATAAGTTATATTGTGTTACTGACGATGGTTTGATCACCGAAATCGGTATAACAGTGTTTTTTGCGTTTTTCGTGTATTAGTGGAAATAGACTATTTTTTTTCAATAAATCCATTTTTCTTTTAAGGGTCGGGATTTTGGGGTTGGGTCGAGAAATAGGATCGGATAGTTTTAGGCCGTATTTGTACATCATCTTCAGGGCTTAGGCATCATCATCCCCCCGGGTCCTCTGGCCCCTCCAGGCGAACCCCCCCCCGATAGTATCATCTTGCCTGCAGGCGAACCAAGTAAGTTGGAAACCCCTTGTTACGCTCTGCCGTTTTTAAAACCCGGCGTTTTGTCAATGTGAATTCGTTTTATTTTTAGCAAGTTTTCCAGAAAAAAAAATTATGCTATTGCAATGGGTCCAAAATTTTAATAACATGAATTTTGGTTTATTATTTTCAATAATGAACCATTGGAATCGAGCATGAAAAAAAAATTCTTACCCCTCAAAATTTGATGGTTTACGTTTCACGGTAATGTAGGATCCGAAAATGCAAAAAAATATTTCTGTCTGTCCGCCGTACGCCGTACGGGCCACTTTTCTTAGTTACCATAAAACAAAATTGATGAAATTCGGGTTATGGGTTCCGTTCGGGGTCTAGTTGGTCCTCGAAGCTCGACGTTACTGTCAGTTAACTCAAAATAGGGGTTGAAATTTTCAGAACGCCGTATCTTAAAAACTTTCGATTGAACGGTATGGTTTTTTTACGACATTAATTTTGTCTTGAGCTAAAAAATTTTTTGAGGCCACCCGGAGCACTGTACGTCCAGCCGTTCGTGTGCACCAAAAAGCGTCGTCAACACGATCGTGAATCAAACGGTATAAATCCGTCCCGGATATCATCACTAGGGAGCACCTGATTATAATCAAGGATGGCTGTATGAAGTCGAGTTGGTTGTTCTGCGATATTATTTCATTTGGAAAATGATGGCTCTTTTGGAGTTTGTTGGTAGGTACTTGTGAAACTTTAACAAACGTTGAAGTATTTTTGATGGGTAAATTATTACAGAACGGTAAATTATTACACAACGGTTCATCTACCAAGAAGGGGCTGGATTTTGTTGATCGGTACTCTTTCAACTTGACCAACCGTTGAAGTATTATTGATGGGCAAGTTATTACACAACGGTTCATTATACATGCCCACGATGGTAAGTACTGACCACAGAAAGCAGTGATCTACGCGGAAGGGGCATCTATTTCACTCCACATCAACAATTTCCCTTCAGAACTTCATTATTGGCGTTTCTTTTTGCCATTTTAGGTACTGTTTGTCATCGACAGAATTATTTTAGCAACATTTTTTAACTCGTGATTTAGGTAGGTACCTAGTAACGAGTACGGGGTTAGGTACTAACCTAGGTACGGAGGGTCTGCGATCAACATAATATGTATAGAATAGTACATATATGTTATATAGAATGGCTATCTATACGGAGACCTGTGATCTGTAACAGAAGGGTATTCTGTACAAAATAATAAACCGTTGTGTAGGGATTTGCAGCGTTCCTCTTTTGATATCCGATATGATTTCGATATTTGCACTTCGATAATATAGTAATAAGTATCGATATTATTTTCTCGATATTATCTGTTCTATTTTCTCTCGAAGAATCCTTAATCAGCTACAGGTTTTACAGGCGTAAGATTATTTTAGTTTTTCGGCTCTCATGTAAAATTAGGAGGATTTTGTGGTTCGAGTCGATATTGTCCTCCTCCAGAGGAGTACACATGGCTGCGAGGGCGGCAAATCAAATGAGACGGCTAAAACGAGGTTTTGACTGGAGAAATAATTAGCGGTTTTGACGTAAGAGGGGGATGAAAAACGTCTGGTGAGAACTACAAGGGCGTAACTCAAAAATCGGTGTTTTTGAGTTATGGTCATATTCCAACAGTTCTGGGGCTGATCTACAACTTGGAACAGGGGTCATAAGTGATCATGTGAGGGGTCATAAGTGATCAATACAAGTGAGGGGTCATAAGTGGTCATATTCCAACAGTTCTGGGGCTGATCTACAACTTGGAACAGGGGTCATAAGTGAAATTTGAGTAAAAAGCGGTAGGATGAGCTAGTGCCCTTGTTGCATTCCCCCACTTCGGCACCTCGTCCGATGCAACACAGACTGATTTCGGTTTAGTGCCTGCTGTCGAACTGTTTTAATCGCCAGAGTTCACGTCAACAGAGGCGGGTTTGGACTTACGCCCCTGCTGCCTACAACAGTTCGCTCAACCGACAAAGGTAAGTGGCCTTTTTAGCGAATTTTCGAAGAAAAGGAAGCTATTGTTCTCGGTCCAAAATTTTTAAAACTCGAATTTCCGAAAGATTTTTATACCAAAATCCGTTTCAGACCATCCTGAATTCCCTGCCGAAAGACACCAAAAATTATATGTATATATATATATATTTATATATTTATATATATATTTATATATATATTTATATATGTATGTGTCATTCCAGACGATAACTCTCGAAAGAATTGAGATAAAAAGTTCAAATTTGCACGAAAAATCTGTCTTGGCAATCGACAGGCTAAGTTCGAAGATGGGCAGAATCGGGTCACCCTAAGGGGGAGTTTTGGGGAGTTTTAGGGGGGGGAAATTACCCATAAATTCCCAAAATGAAAAAGTCTGACAAGTGACACCTCATTTTAAAGGTTTTTGTACGCTGAACACGATGGTGAAATCAGAATTGCGATATCTCATTCCATTCTCAAACTGGAGCACTTTGAAGATGAAGGAACGTGGTTATTTCTTGAGATGTTCTTCCTGGTTCGTCTGCTCTAATCTGATAACGGAATGGGATATCGCAATTCTGACTTCACCATCGTGTTCAGCGTTGGAAAATCTACAAACCGAGGTGTTACTCGGCAAAAAATGGAACAAAAAATTTGTTACGTAGGTACCCAATACCTACTCTTCTGGTATTCAAAACATTTTTGATTTCCCCCTCCCCCTCCTTCCACCCCAAATTTTACTTTGCGTAAAACTACTCCTGTTTTAATTTTGTATGGTATCAAGTTGGGAAAACATTGGCCGAAAATTAATTTTCAGAAAATTTTAGGCGGAGGAGGAAGATGCCGAAAACTTCGAAATTCGCTCTTATAGCCATGCTGCATGACTGTGGTTTTTTTAGAGTTACGCCTGTATTGCGATAATAGCATAATCCATTCTAAACGACTTGGCAGCATTGAGATGCAGTTATGCTCTTACTGTTTGAATTCATCATCCATTACCTTCCCTTTTTTTGGCCACAACTTCTAATTAAGGCTTTGGTTTTAGAAGGTGACGATTGTTTCCAGAAATTTGCCTTGGTTTTACGCCCTTGATCGAAGGACTTCAGCACACTAACTTTAGGCAGATTGCTGATCCTAGTTATAAAACAAAACTTTTTTTAAATGTAAGAGTATTGTTTGTTTCAAATTGTTGCTTTGTTGAAACAATGGAGTAACCAAGGCGTAGAAGTAGAGTAGGAGCCAAAATGGGCAGCCGAGGTGAACCAAATTCTAGCCCGTCTAGGTATAAGGTGAGCTGACTAGTGACTGCATAGTTGTTTAAACGTGCTTTTGTTATTAAAGGAATACAAAATAGCCGTCAACGTTTCAATTTCTGAAATTATTATGCTTATTCAACATTTTAGTAACTTAATTATTTTCAGTCTGTTGAAATTTTCAGACTCAGATCAGTTGGGGGAAGTCTGGACCAATGGGTGAGCGAGCCACTATCATCAACACCTCCAGGTAAGTAACTATTGATCAAAGCACTTGGAAGGTAGGATTAACCACTGCTGTGCTATAATGAACTTTCATTCGGTTGTGAGTTATACTATGTTACGCGGAGCAAGTTGCGAGTTTTAATCATACATTTCACTCTTTTCCAGACCAACTAAATGACAACGGAGAAAAATTTAATTTCAACTATATCTGTTGTATTAAAGTTGAAAAATCGGAACCCATGAAATACTATTATAAAACTTCTTGCACGCAATCAGATTATTAAGCAGTGACCGTCAAAATAAAACAAGAAGAACTTCATCTTCTACACAGTTTTTCGAGTACGAGTTGAAGGATGCTTATCCAGGCCAACTGTCAATTTCTAAAAACAAGTACAAGGACTTGAAGAGTCTTGTGGAGAGCGGTAGCATTCCTAGCAGTGATTCTCACTTTTATAATAGCCTTAAGACTGAATAAGCAGTTCGAGAGTAATAATTAGGATTAGGCTCATTCATTTTTTTTCATTCAGGACTTGAATTTAAACACATTCCATTCAAACTTCCTGTACTGTTGTATTTAGTTTAGCTACTGTGGGCAAATGTAATGTTAAGATTCTATGTTTTGGTTTTGGCATGGCCATTTGGCATGGAAAAAAAGTCACAAATAAAAAAACTTCGAATTTACAAAAATACCAGTTAGAAAAACTATTTATTCTCACTTGTCAACTAGAAAATAGTTTAATTCATCACAGTCAGTGACTAAATACATTTTTTCTCAAAATAGACGTTTTGAAGCGTAAACTAAAGGGTCTGCTTCACTTACGATGTTTTGATGATTACCTACAATAACCGGTCTCAAAGATACTTAGTTTGTTCAACTTTGAGACTGGTTATTGTAGGTAATCATCAAAATATCGTAAGTGAAGCAGGCCCTTTAGTTTACGCTTCAAAACGTCTATTTTGAGAAAAATGTATTTAGTCACAGACTGTGATGAATTAAACTATTTTCTAGTTGACAAGTGAGAATAAATAGTTTTTCTAACTGGTATTTTTGTAAATTCGAAGTTTTTTTATTTGTGACTTTTTTTCAAAGAAGTGCGACTTCAGTGTGATAATTTATTGGTACCTTGTTGTACTTTTCATTGTGTTAACTTCAAATGAAGCAGGTATGTCAAACACTGACTGTGATAAATTACAAATACTTTCTAGTTGGGATTTTTCTGTACCTACATACCTATTCATGAGTTTTCTAGTATTAGTTCAGTCAGAGAGCATTGTATTTGTGTTATTCCTTCGAAGAAAAGGTATTTCTGTTAAATAAAACATTTAACAATCAATGATTTCATAAACAGTTTTATTACATCTCAAAAATTCTGCCTGACACTGACTTTGTTGACGACTTGTCATGTACTGAATTACCCCTTACGAATTATTTAACAATATTTCCGATCAGTTAAAAACGGAAAAAGTTCATGAATCTCAAGCTGAAAGATGATAGAATATTATGTGATAGAAAAACGTAGGCAGTAAACAGGTTTTCCACCGAGTTTGTCCCTTTTTTGAGTCTCCAAAACTTTAAATGCGATTATCTCAAAACTACGAATTTTGAGTTACGCCCTTGTAGTTCTCACCAGGCGATAATATGTATAGAATAGTACATATATGTTATATAGAATGGCTATCTATACGGAGACCTGTGATCTGTAACAGAAGGGTATTCTGTACAAAATAATAAACCGTTGTGTAGGGATTTGCAGCGTTCCTCTTTTGATATCCGATATGATTTCGATATTTGCACTTCGATAATATAGTAATAAGTATCGATATTATTTTCTCGATATTATCTGTTCTATTTTCTCTCGAAGAATCCTTAATCAGCTACAGGTTTTACAGGCGTAAGATTATTTTAGTTTTTCGGCTCTCATGTAAAATTAGGAGGATTTTGTGGTTCGAGTCGATATTGTCCTCCTCCAGAGGAGTACACATGGCTGCGAGGGCGGCAAATCAAATGAGACGGCTAAAACGAGGTTTTGACTGGAGAAATAATTAGCGGTTTTGACGTAAGAGGGGGATGAAAAACCCTTTGATCTCAAACCGTATCAAAGGTCGACCTTCCTTCCCCTCCCGCGCACTAAACCGACACCAATCATTGGCCAACCTCACGCATGTTTGAACTTCCCTTTGTGATGATACCCGGGGACGATTTACATGTAAATTGGACGAAGACAAAAAAATAGGGACCCTTCACTAGGAGGAGGCTCGATTAGGTTTCCGGGTTCTGTTGGGAAAAGTGTTGAGGGAACAACATGGGCCTTGTGGACGTGACAGATGCGCCGCCTGTTAAATTGGATGTGAGCAGTGGAAAAAGTATACGTTACGGCCAGGGGCAAACCCTGCAAGACCTGTGATACTAAACCCGCAACACACATTACGATTTTATTACGTTTTTTTCGGAAAATTTACGATTTTTACTACAATTTACAAATTTTCGAAAATTTCGTTACCTTCGAAAAATTTTCAAAACAATTTTGCAAAAATTAAAGAAATTTGTGTAAATATTTTGAAAAATAGCATAGTTACTAACGAAATAAGGATATGATAAATTATCAATTAATTAATTAATAATTTATATAATTATAAATTAATTAATTAATTAATTAATTATTATAAATTTATAAATTAATTAAACTAATTTAATTAATTAAACTAATTTAATTAATTAAACTTATTTAATTGATAATTGATTAAATGAATTATAATTAATTAAATTAATTAATTAAGTAAGTAAGTAATAACTATAAAAATTTCGTTTTTACATTCGAAAAATTTTCAAAACAATTTGTCAAAAATTTACACAATTTTCAAGTCTTGAAACAATTTTAAAGGTAACGAAATTTTTAAGATTATTACCTAGTTAATTAATTAATATTATAAGTTTAATATTAAGAAATTATTAATTTATTTTAATTAATTACTTGATAATTTATTCATTTCGTTATTGCATTAGTATGAACTTTTTCAAAACTTTCGCAAAAATTTCGTAAATTTCTGCAAAATTGTGCGAGAAATTTCTGCGACACCGATCATTGGCCAACCTCACGCATGTTTGAACTTCCCTTGGTGATGATACCCGGGGACGATTTACATGTAAATTGGACGAAGACAAAAAAATAGGGACCCTTCACTAGGAGGAGGCTCGATTAGGTTTCCGGGTTCTGTTGGGAAAAGTGTTGAGGGAACAACATGGGCCTTGTGGACGTGACAGATGCGCCGCCTGTTAAATTGGATGTGAGCAGTGGAAAAAGTATACGTTACGGCACAGGGGCAAACCCTGCAAGACCTGTGATACTAAACCCGCAACACACATTACGATTTTTATTAAGTTTTTACCCTGGAAAATTCACTATTTTTACAACAATTTACAAATTTTCGAAAATTTCGTTACCTTCGAAAAATTTTCAAAACAATTTTGCAAAAATTAAAGAAATTTGTGTAAATATTTTGAAAAAATATCATAGGTACTAACGAAATAAGGATATGATAAATTATCAATTAATTAATTAATAATTTATATAATTATAAATTAATTAATTATTTATAAAATTATAAATTAATTAAACTAATTTAATCAATTAAACTTATTTAATTGATAATTGATTAAATGAATTATAATTAATTAAATTAATTAATTAAGTAAGTAAGTAATAACTATAAAAATTTCGTTTTTACATTCGAAAAATTTTCAAAACAATTTGTAAAAAATTTACACAATTTTCAAGTCTTGAAACAATTTTGAAGGTAACGAAATTTTTAAGATTATTACCTAGTTAATTAATTAATATTATAATAGTTTAATATTAAGAAATTATTAATTTATTTTAATTAATTACTTGATAATTTATTCATTTCGTTATTGCATTAGTATGAAATTTTTTCAAAACTTTCGCAAAAATTTCGTAAATTTCTGCAAAATTGTGCGAGAAATTTCTGCGACACCGATCATTGGCCAACCTCACGCATGTTTGAACTTCCCTTTGTGATACCCGGGGACGATTTACATGTAAATTGGACGAAGACAAGAAAAAAAAAATAGGGACCCTTCACTAGGAGGAGACTCGATTCGGTTTCCGGGTTCTGTTGGGAAAAGTGTTGAGGGAACAACATGGGCCTTGTGGACGTGACAGATGCGCCGCCTGTTAAATTGGATGTGAGCAGTGGAAAAAGTATACGTTACGGCACATGGGGCAAACCCTGCAAGACCTGCGATACTAAACCCGAAACACACATTACGATTTTTATTAAGTTTTTACCCTGGAAAATTCACTATTTTTACAACAATTTACAAATTTTCGAAAATGTCGTCATTACCTTCGAAACATTTTCAAAACAATTTTTCAAGAATTTAAGAAATTTTTGAAAAAATATATTTATTGGAAATATCTTAATGATACTAAATCCGCTACTAATTTCGTGTGATACTATACCCGCAACACACATTGCAATGTTGGGGGTTTTTCTTCAAAAAATTTACAATTTTTACTACAATTTATACAATTTTCGCAAATTTCGTTATTCCCTTCGAAAAATTTTCAAAAGAATATTGCAGAAATTAAAGAAATTTGTGTGAATTTTTTGAAAAAATTTCATAGGTATGCTAACGAAATAACGAAATGAATAAAGAATTAATTAAATTATTATATTAATTTAATTAATTAACTAATAACGATAAAAATTTCGTTATTACCTTCGAAAAATTTTCAAAACAATTTTTCGCAAAATACACAGGTCTCCGTATAGATAACCCTTCTATATAACATATGTACTGTTCTATACATATTATGTAGATCGCGGACCCTCCGTAGATTAGTACCTAACCCCGTACTCGTTACTAGGTACCTACCTAAACCGTTGTGTAATAATTTACCTGTATAGGTTCCCCTTCTACGGAGATAGAATGATGAACCGTTGTGTAATAATTTGCCCATCAATAATACGTCAACGGTTGTTCAAGTTGCAAAAGTACCTATCAACAAAATCCAGCCCCTTCTGGGTAGATGAGCCGTTGTGTAATAATTTACCGTTTCATAATTTATAATAAATTTATACATATAAGTTGGAACCTTTGTTAATAATATATTATCAACGGCAAATGCTGGCTGTAGTGGGTGCGTAGGTACGTCATAGGTAGCTACGAGTATTTCTTCTTCGTGAAGTCTTTAAAATATCATCTCTTCACTATGCCGGCCCTGACACCACCTCCCTCCCATTTCTACCAGCTAAAGGTCAAAAAATCTTCTTTCAAACTCTGTTCCTTCCAGATGTAGATTTTTTTAATTTTTTTTTTCTCCCCTCTCTCTCTTATACACCTCCCTCGATCATTCGCCTCTCGACCACTTCTCCTGTCTTGAATCAGAAACTGGACTTTCTAACAGCCTGAGTCCAGACTCCTCTCAAATCTGCCCTTGGGGGCCATTTTCAAATATCATCCACCCTACAACTACCCCTCCGCTTCCCCCACACCGTGGCCCCGGGGCCCATAGAGAAGGTATACACCGTATATATCTCTCGCAGGAGTAACGATCCCGTTTTCTATTCCTTTTGTATGATTTAATGAGGGGAGGGAAGCAGGTTTTTTTCTCTCTCCTCCCGCCCGTATTCATTTTTCAAACACCGTAAGCTCCTCTCCAGCACCCTCTATTCAACAGGCCTTTCCGGACGGATATAAAAAAAAAGAAGTTCCAGTCATGAAGCATGACCGTATAAGCGAATTTTCGAAACACTATCCCATATATACCTACAATTTCAGCATTCAATTATAATTATGGGGGATGGGGGAAATTATAAATGCCTCATTTAAGGTATTATTTATCAAATCCAAAAAAAAAAAAAAAAACACGTTGAAAATGTTAGATAACTTACCCAGAAGATACGAAGATACTCCCACCGGTAAAGGGTTCAGCGAGACGAATCTAATGACTGTCCATCAGATATATGCCATTAATATGTTCAATTTCATCAAAAATAATCAGAATGAGTTAAATAAAATACCAATAAAATAATACCAATAAATACCAATAAAACTAGGTACCAAAAGTTAAGCACTCTTTCGCACAAATGCCACCAAGATATAGAGGGAAATCGATACTAATAAAGACTTTAATAAGATACATAACTTACTTGTAAAAACAACAAAAACTAAATTTAGAAAGAAAATCAAAAAGTGTATAATAATTATTAAAACTTATAATCATTTCACTTCGCAAAATTCATATATATCTAAGAATAACACACAAAAAATAAAAAATAAAAAATTAGAAACAATATGATTAACTCTAAAACAGTATCCATAGCAAAAGAGACACACAGATAAAATAATCCATAAAATAATCTGTAATCCATAAAATAATCAATAATCCATAAAATAATCAATAACCTTTTAGAAAGATCGTAATATTTTTGAAAAACTGCTTGGGAAATAAATAATAATTTAATTTAATTTCATATAATTTTTTTTGGTAATTTGATCGTAACAAATTTTTCCAGTTATACGCAATTTTTGACCCGCTACTTATTTTCGAAAAAATTCCTCATCTCCGAACTCATACTGTCAATTGCCGATGCGATCGTTTTGTCGAAATTTAGCGAATTTTGCGATAATTTTGGAATTTTTTACCTCGTAGCTGGTTTGACCGATAGGTGTCTGACTCTTATAAAATGTTGAAATTTAAGGATGGATTCAAAATGCTCTGAAACGGAATAGAATCGAGACATTTTTCTAAAAACCCATGACCTACTAACATGTTTGACCCAATTTATTTCGTCTTCGAAAAATCGTTAAAAAGATCGCAGCATGACCACAAATATGAGTGAATTTTCGGTGTAACTTACCTACCAAAACTTCCTCTCAACGTGGGTATCAGTAGCCAAAACATCGATGTTTGCCATCGATTTTTACTGTGGACATCGATTGTTGAAAAACATCGATTTTTAAAAAATAGTCTTTTCTTCGAAATGGCTAACCAAGAGAACGTAAGGATTTATATCGATAGCCAAAGCATCGGCCTTTCTCCTAAAAAACCACTTTTAAAAGAATGCCAATAACTTTGCTAGTTGTTATCATGTTGGTCTTTGAAAATTCAATTTTTTTTAAATTTTTTCACCATTACACAAAAATAGAAGGAAAAATTCAGGTGATGAATATACTACTACCTACACCTAAACAAATTATTTTAATAGAAATATAATAATCCCCATCCTTCACCTAGTCTAAATATATGTATATGTTTATGTGTCACTCCAAACGATATCTGTCCTTTGGTGCATGATAAAAGTTCCAAATTTCGCCGAAACGTTCCTATTGCCAAACAAACAGATGAGTTCAAAGATGAGCAATTTTCAAAAATTCTAAAGGGGTCAAATTTGAGTTTTTGTGGGGTCGAAAATAGGAAAAACGCCTAAAATCGCGAACAGTTGATATAAAACCACTGAAAGTGGTATGGAAGGGTGAGAAAAGACAGAAAATGACAATTTCAGTTGTTTTTCGTACAGAATAGGGGGTCAAATTTGGATTTTAGTGGGTAACAAATTGGTATTAAGGGCTAAAATCAATATTAATTCACCTGAATATGTGTGGGGTGGTGATTCACGACAGAAAGAGGGACTATTTCGATTACGAAAATATTTTTCTCAAAAAAGAGTGGGTGGAATTTGACTTTATAAGGGATAAAAATCGGTTTAAAAAATTATTAAATCACGAAAAAATTATATAATTTTACGAAAAGTGGTTTGATTTCTCGCTATATCGTCTTGTGCCAATAACTTTGCTAGTTGTTATCAAGTTGGTCTTTGAAAATTCAATTTTTTTAAATTTTTTCACCATTACACAAAAATAGAAGGAAACATTCAGTGATGAATATACCTACACCTAAACAAATTATTTTAATAGAAATATAATAATTTGTATAAACTTGTATTATGAATAACAGGTGGTGATTCAAATAACTAGAGGGTCCTTACGCAGTTTTGAAATTGGATTAAATTCTGCCTATGTACCTACTGCGCTCAATAATAGCTATTTTTCGTAACGTTTTATGGCTAAGTATTTATCAGTCGCTGTAAGGATGACTGATAGAGCTTTGAATGTTATTCCATTCGATTCAGCGTGCTGGAAAACATGAAAAACTATACCGAACACACACTTTTCCGCTTGGCGCCGTTCCCTGGCGCCGTGTTGGCACCAGAAACTATACAGCGAATTCTGGGAGCCTAAGTAAACGCCCTCAAATTTTTTAAAACAGAGAATAGGTGCTCTCTTTACTCCTTACTATTATTTATTGCATGTGCCCCACGTTTTTCTATTTATGGCTTCTAGCGAATTTTCAAAGAAAATAAAGCTATTGCTCCTGATGGGTCCAAAATTTTCGCAACATGAATTTTTGAAATTTTTTACTGGCAAATCTGTTAAGAGCATCCTGAATTCATCCCTGTATTTCAACAGTAAAAACGGATAAAATCGCGAAAAATGGATATAAAATCACTGGATATGTTACGGAAGGGTGAGTAGAGACAGAAAAATACCGTTTCAGTAGTTTTTCACACAGAATAGGGGTCAAATCAATATCAATCAATCCATCAATCAATCCATCAATCATTCATCAATTGATTGAGGGCTAAATCAATATTAATTCACCTGACGTTGTATGAGATGGTGATTCACGACAGAAAGGGTGAACTTCCGAGGATGAAAATATTTTTATAACAAAAAAAAGGGTGGGGTCTAAAATCGGTAAAAATGGCTAAAATCACGAACAAAATTTATAATTTTACGAAAATTGGTATGGTTTCGCGCTATATCATTTTTTTACAAAATAGCGCGGTTGTTCCTTGGAAAATTCGCTCTTGTAGCCATGCTGCATGACTAGAACTTTTCTATTTTATGCTGATATTATTTATGGCTACGAGAAATTAATTTATAAGTTTTAATTAAATTTTTTAAATAATTATTTTCTTCTCTGCTCACTGCTCTTGAGGGAGCGGGCCTGAAATTTCGATTGAGTTTTCGTCATTACCGAAAGGCTGTTTTTTTTAAACATCGAGAGCGATGATTTATTCTATTACGAAACAGCCCTGCACCTACATCATTCTCCCACAGAAAAATCGATTATTTATGCGATGGTTTACGAGTTCGCCCCTCTTTACTCCTTTCTATTATCTGTTGCATGTAGCCCACGTTTTTCTATTTATGGCTTTTAGCAAATTTTCAGAGAAAATAAAGCTGTTGCTCCTGATGGTCCAAAATTATCGCAACATGAATTTTTGAAATTTTTTACTGGCAAATCTGTTAAGAGCATCCTGAATTTATGCCTATATTTTAACAGTAAAAACGGCTAAAATCGCGAACAATGGATATAAAATCACTGGAAATGTTATGGAAGGGTCAATAGAGACAGAAAAATACCGTTTAAGTAGTTTTTCACACAGAATAGGGGTAAAATCAATATCAATCAATCCATCAATCATTCATCAATTGATTGAGGGCTAAATCAATATTAATTCACCTGACGTTGTATGAGATGGTGATTCACGACAGAAAGAGGGTGAACTTCCGAGGATGAAAATATTTTTATAACAAAAAAAAGGGTGGGTCTAAAATCGGTAAAAATGGCTAAAATCACGAACAAAATTTATAATTTTACGAAAATTGGTATGGTTTCGCGCTATATCATTTTTTTACAAAATAGCGCGGTTGTTCCTTGGAAAATTCGCTCTTGTAGCCACGCTGCATGACTAGAACTTTTCTATTTTATGCTGATATTATTTATGGCTACGAGAAATTAATTTATAAGTTTTAATTAAATTTTTTAAATAATTATTTTCTTCTCTGCTCACTGCTCTTGAGGGAGCGGGCCTGAAATTTCGATTGAGTTTTCGTCATTACCGGAAGGCTGTTTTTTTTTTTTTTTTTTTTAAATATCGAGAGTGATGATTTATTCTATTACGAAACAGCCCTGCACCTACATCATTCTCCCACAGAAAAATCGATTAGAAAAATCGATTATTTATGCGATGTTTTACGAGTTCGCCCCTCTTTACTCCTTTCTATTATCTGTTGCATGTACCCCACGTTTTTCTATTTATGGCTTTTAGCAAATTGTCAAAGAAAATGAAGCTGTTGCTCCTGATGGGTCCAAAATTTTCGCAACATGAATTTTTGAAATTTTTTACTGGCAAATCTGTTAAGAGCATCCTGAATTTATCCCTATATTTTAACAGTAAAAACGGCTAAAATCGCGAACAATGGATATAAAATCACTGGAAATGTTATGGAAGGGTCAATAGAGACAGAAAAATACCGTTTAAGTAGTTTTTCACACAGAATAGGGGTCAAATCAATATCAATCAATCCATCAATCATTCATCAATTGATTAGGGCTAAATCAATATTAATTCACCTGACGTTGTATGAGATGGTGATTCACGACAGAAAGAGGGTGAACTTCCGAGGATGAAAATATTTTTATAACAAAAAAAAGGGTGGGTCTAAAATCGGTAAAAATGGCTAAAATCACGAACAAAATTTATAATTTTACGAAAATTGGTATGGTTTCGCGCTATATCATTTTTTTACAAAATAGCGCGGTTGTTCCTTGGAAAATTCGCTCTTGTAGCCACGCTGCATGACTAGAACTTTTCTATTTTACGCTGATATTATTATTTATGGCTACGAGAAATTAATTTATAAGTTTTAATTAAATTTTTTAAATAATTATTTTCTTCTCTGCTCACTGCTCTTGAGGGAGCGGGCCTGAAATTTCGATTGAGTTTTCGTCATTACCGAAAGGCTGTTTTTTTTTTAAATATCGAGAGCGATGATTTATTCTATTACGAAACAGCCCTGCACCTACATCATTCTCCCACAGAAAAATCGATTATTTATGCGATGGTTTACGAGTTCGCCCCTCTTTACTCCTTTCTATTATCTGTTGCATGTAGCCCACGTTTTTCTATTTATGGCTTTTAGCAAATTGTCAAAGAAAATGAAGCTGTTGCTCCTGATGGGTCCAAAATTTTCGCAACATGAATTTTTGAAATTTTTTACTGGCAAATCTGTTAAGAGCATCCTGAATTTATCCCTATATTTTAACAGTAAAAACGGCTAAAATCGCGAACAATGGATATAAAATCACTGGAAATGTTATGGAAGGGTCAATAGAGACAGAAAAATACCGTTTAAGTAGTTTTTCACACAGAATAGGGGTCAAATCAATATCAATCAATCTATCAATCATTCATCAATTGATTGAGGGCTAAATCAATATTAATTCACCTGACGTTGTATGAGATGGTGATTCACGACAGAAAGAGGGTGAACTTCCGAGGATGAAAATATTTTTATAACAAAAAAAAGGGTGGGTCTAAAATCGGTAAAAATGGCTCAAATCACGAAAAAAATTTATAATTTTACGAAAATTGGTATGGTTTCGCGCTATATCATTTTTTTACAAAATAGCGCGGTTGTTCCTTGGAAAATTCGCTCTTGTAGCCACGCTGCATGACTAGAACTTTTCTATTTTACGCTGATATTATTATTTATGGCTACGAGAAATTAATTTATAAGTTTTAATTAAATTTTTTAAATAATTATTTTCTTCTCTGCTCACTGCTCTTGAGGGAGCGGGCCTGAAATTTCCATTGAGTTTTCGTCATTACCGAAAGGCTTTTTTTTTTAAAATATCGAGAGCGATGATTTATTCTATTACGAAACAGCCCTGCACCTACATCATTCTCCCACAGAAAAATCGATTATTTATGCGATGTTTTACGAGTTCGCCCCTCTTTACTCCTTTCTATTATCTGTTGCATGTAGCCCACGTTTTTCTATTTATGGCTTTTAGCAAATTGTCAAAGAAAATGAAGCTGTTGCTCCTGATGGGTCCAAAATTTTCGCAACATGAATTTTTGAAATTTTTTACTGGCAAATCTGTTAAGAGCATCCTGAATTTATCCCTATATTTTAACAGTAAAAACGGCTAAAATCGCGAACAATGGATATAAAATCACTGGAAATGTTATGGAAGGGTCAATAGAGACAGAAAAATACCGTTTAAGTAGTTTTTCACACAGAATAGGGGTCAAATCAATATCAATCAATCCATCAATCATTCATCAATTGATTGAGGGCTAAATCAATATTAATTCACCTGACGTTGTATGAGATGGTGATTCACGACAGAAAGAGGGTGAACTTCCGAGGATGAAAATATTTTTATAACAAAAAAAAGGGTGGGTCTAAAATCGGTAAAAATGGCTAAAATCACGAACAAAATTTATAATTTTACGAAAATTGGTATGGTTTCGCGCTATATCATTTTTTTACAAAATAGCGCGGTTGTTCCTTGGAAAATTCGCTCTTGTAGCCACGCTGCATGACTAGAACTTTTCTATTTTATGCTGATATTATTTATGGCTACGAGAAATTAATTTATAAGTTTTAATTAAATTTTTTAAATAATTATTTTCTTCTCTGCTCACTGCTCTTGAGGGAGCGGGCCTGAAATTTCGATTGAGTTTTCGTCATTACCGAAAGGCTGTTTTTTTGTTGTTTTTTCTTAAATATCGAGAGTGATGATTTATTCTATTACGAAACAGCCCTGCACCTACATCATTCTCCCACAGAAAAATCGATTCGAAAAATCGATTATTTATGCGATGTTTTACGAGTTCGCCCCTCTTTACTCCTTTCTATTATCTGTTGCATGTACCCCACGTTTTTCTATTTATGGCTTTTAGCAAATTGTCAAAGAAAATGAAGCTGTTGCTCCTGATGGGTCCAAAATTTTTGCAACATGAATTTTTGAAATTTTTCACTGGCAAATCTGTTAAAAGCATCCTGAATTTATCCCTATGTTTTAACTGGATATGTTACGGAAG
This sequence comes from Leptopterna dolabrata, assembly GCA_954871275.1. Classification (NCBI taxonomy): domain Eukaryota; kingdom Metazoa; phylum Arthropoda; class Insecta; order Hemiptera; family Miridae; genus Leptopterna; species Leptopterna dolabrata. Next base: position 11,980,132 of record OX940990.1, on the reverse strand, counting down.
GGTGAGTAGAGACAGAAAAATACCGTTTCAGTAGTTTTTCCACACAGAATAGGGGTCAAATCAATATCAATCAATCTATCAATCATTCATCAATTGATTAAGGGCTAAATCAATATTAATTCACCTGACGTTGTATGAGATGGTGATTCACGACAGAAAGAGGGTGAACTTCCGAGAATGAAAATATTTTTATAACAAAAAAAAAAGGGTGGGTCTAATATCGGTAAAAATGGCTAACATCACGAACAAAATTTATAATTTTACGAAAATTGGTATGGTTTCGCGCTATATCATTTTTTTACAAAATAGCGCGGTTGTTCCTTGGAAAATTCGCTCTTGTAGCCACGCTGCATGACTAGAACTTTTCTATTTTATGCTGATATTATTTATGGCTACGAGAAATTAATTTATAAGTTTTAATTAAATTTTTTAAATAATTATTTTCTTCTCTGCTCACTGCTCTTGAGGGAGCGGGCCTGAAATTTCGATTGAGTTTTCGTCATTACCGAAAGGCTGTTTTTTTTTTAAATATCGAGAGCGATGATTTATTCTATTACGAAACAGCCCTGCACCTACATCATTCTCCCACAGAAAAATCGATTAGAAGCCCGAGTATTTATGCGGTGTTTTACGAGTTCGCTGCCCGTCAGCGGAGTGGTGGGGGTGGATGGAGGGGAGTACTGGAGGGGTAGCAAGCAGGCCTATCGCGAGATGCGTAAATCACATCGAGAAGGGAACGAAGAGATTGTTTTCTTATATACCCGAGGAGAAATTATTGCTCGGGCGGGTTGTCAAAACGAGAACGAACGGTCTGAAAAATCGATTGTTATCTCGCGGAACGGGGAATAATCGATTTTTTGTTTTTTGAATCAGACCAAAAAAAAAGGCTATTGGGTGAGGGTAGTAAAAGTTGGTAAATGAAAAAAAAAAAAGAAATGGAAAAATTGAGATCTGAAAGAAGTTGTATACTGGAAGTTCGGACGGCTGTTGAGGGGAGCATAAGCAGAGCCACCTGTTGACCACAGACGTAACTGTCAGATTCAGTGGGTTAATAAATAACAATATACGCTTTGTTATTTATACGGTTTGTTTATACGGTTACCTTTTTAATTTATTTATGTACGCTTTGTTATTTATAAAGCATACAAATAAATAATATTTATTTGCCAACAATACTCGATAATTTTCAAGGAATGAAGCTACTGCAATGGGTCCAAAATTTCCAGAAAATAAGTTTTTGAAATTGTGTTATAGGCAAATCCGTTTCAGAGCATCCTGATTCATCTCTAGATTTTAACAAAAATGTAAACGGATATTATATATATTTATTTATGTGTCACTCCAGACGATGTCTGACCTTGGGTACGTGGTAAAAATTCCAAATTTCGCCAAAATGTTCTTATTGCCAAACAAAAGGATGAGCAATTTTAAAAAATTCAAAGGGAGTCAAATTTGAGTTTTTAGGGGTCAAAACTTGGTAAAAACGGCTAAAATTGATGTATAAAATCACTGAAAGTGGTATGGAAGGATTATTGATTGGAAGATTACAGAAAAATACCATTTCAGTTGTTTTTCACACAGAATAGAGGGTCTAATTAGGATTTTTGTGGGTCAAAAATTGGTATTTTAAGGGCTAGAATCAATATTATTCGCTTGAAGTGTGGGATGGTGACGGTGAGGGACTATTTCGATACCTAAGTATTTTTGTCAAAAAGAGTGGATCAAATTTTTGGGAGCGTAATATTATTTAACTGTTTAATCATGTTTGATTTACCGTTTAATCTGTTATTGTTGTATTTGTTTGTTACTTTTGTGATTGTTGTTATTTTGGTTTATTATTCTGTGAATAATACACCTACCTATGTATTCGCTCAGCAAAAAATTTTATAACACCCCCTCAAAATTTTTTCTTTTCCGTTTCAAGGTGCGTAGTAGATTCCAAAAACGCTGCAAAGTCCTTGTCACATGGGTTTATTATTCTATTGGATTCTAAAGGAACGTTGGCTGTTTATTTGTTGTTTCTTTCATATAAAATAATTGAAATAGCTATTTCTGGTGGTTTCCACCAATTTTGGCCCCTAAAACACAAATTAGGTACACTCCTTTTTTTTCTTTTTTTTCAAATTATCTCTGTTCATTGATAGTACCATTTAATCGTCTCGATCCACCTGTTGATACTTTTTCTAGTGTTATTCTACAAATTGATGGTGATTTCAGACGATTTCGCAGGTTTTTGACTTATAAAAAATCAATTTTGGGATCTGAACATCTGATACAACCTGAATTTTCCACTCTTCGGTCAAAATCGACTTCATATTCGGTCTTCTCGTCCCCAAAAACATTAAAAACGATACCTCAAAAGCTCATTTTACTAACATGTTACTAAAACACAAAAAGTACCTATTTTTATACACATTTTCACTCATAACTCCCCTGGGTATATTCCGATCGGGCTGAAAAGTTTCGGGACACAACTAGGGCACAAATGGAGCATGTGTGCGAAAGAACGAATTTTTTAGACTGAAAATGAAGCCTGTACACGTGATACGGCGGACGGCGTACGGCGGACGGACATTGCATTTTTGGAATCTACGCACCTTGAAACGGAAAAAAAAAAATTTTGAGGGGGTGTTATAAAAATTTTTTGCTGAGCGAATACATAGGTGTATTATTCACAGAATAATAAACCAAAATGCGATGTCCGTCCGCCGTACGCCGTCCGCCGTATCACGTGTACAGGCTTCATTTTCGGTCTAAAAAAGTCGTTTTTTCGCACACATGCTCCATTTGGGCCCTAGTTGTGTCCCGAAACTTTTCAGCCCGATCGGAATATTCCCAGGGGTGTTGTGAGTGAAAATGTGTGTAAAAATAGGTACTTTTGGCGTTTTAGCAACATGTTGGTAACATGAGCTTTTGAGGTATCGTTTTCCATGTTTTTGGGGACGAGAAGATAGAATATGAGGTCGATTTTGGCCAAGGAGTGGAAAATTGAGGTTGTACCAGATGTTCAGCTCCCAAAATTGATTTTGTATGAGTCAAAAACCTGCGAAATCGTCTAAAATCACCATCAGTTTGTAGAATAACACTAGGAAAAGTGTCAAAACGTGGATCAAGACGATTAAATGGCACTACCAATGATCAAAGTTAATTTGAAAAAAAAAAAAAAGATCGTACCTACCTACCTAATTTGTGTTTTGGGGGCCAAAATTGTTGGAAACCATCAGAAATAGCTATTTCAATTATTTCACATGAAACAAACAATAAATTTACAGCCAACATTTCTGTAGAATAATAAACCCATGTGACAAGGACTTTGCAGCGTTTTTGGAATCTACGCACCTTGAAACGGAAAAGAAGAAATTTTGAGGGGGTGTTATAAAAATTTTTTGCTGAGCGAATACATAGGTGTGTTATTCACAGAATAATAAACGAAAACCTGGGAAATCGTCTGAAATCACCATCAATTTGTATAATAACACTAGAAAAAGTGTCAACAGGTGGATCAAGACGATTAAATGGCACTATCAATGATCAGAGATAATTTAAAAAAAAATAAAAAAAAGCGTACCTTATTCGTGTTTTGGGGGCCAAAATTGGTGGAAACCACTATAGATAGCAATTTCTATATTTTATATGAATGAAACAATAAATAAACAGCCAACATCTCTGTAGGTATGTCCAATGGAATAATAAACCCATGTGACAAGGACTGCAGCGTTTTTGTGTTTTAGTAACGTGTTGGTAACATGAGCTTTTGAGGTATCGTTTTTCATGTTTTTGGGGGCGAGAAGACCGAATATGAAGTCCATTTTGACCAAAGAGTGGAAAATCGAGGTTCTACCAGGTGTTCAGCTCCCAGAATTGATTTTTTTATGGGTGAAAAACCTGGGAAATCGTCTGATATCACCATCAATTTGTACAATAACACTGGAAGTAGTATCAACACGTGGATGGAAACAATTAAATGGCACTACCAATCATCGAAGATAAATTGAATAAAAGAGCGTACCTACCTAATTCGTGTTTTAGGGGCCAAAATTGGTGGAAACCACCAGAAGTAGCTATTTAAATTATTTTATATGAAGGAAACAATAAATAAACAGCCAAAATTTCCGTAGGTAAGTCCAATAGAATAATAAACCCATGCGACAAGGACTTTGCAGCGTTTATTATTCCTAAGATTTGATTTTAATTTGTGATAAAGTCATCATCACACGCTCGTAGGTGACGTCTCACGATTAATCCTCGCTATTACCCTTTAATTACCCGTAATTACGATAGTGACGACCCCCCACCCTTATCCAACGTTCGGGTTAACCTCCTTAGCGATAATTTTCCGGTGATAATATTTTTATTTTTTATTTATTATTTTTTCTTCGACGAGCGGAGTCACGATGGGGCCCCGGAGATCGTGGCGCCTGCAGGCGAAACGCCTCCGGGCGCCTGGGAAGCGAGGGTGGGAACGGACTTGAGGGCAAATGTTGTTTGAGGCCTATTTAGAGAAGAAGAAGAAAAAAAAAAAAAGAAGAAAATACTGGGGATCACAGACCAGTACCTACTTGGGAAAAAAAACGTTGATTTTTTTTTTTTCGAGTTGAAAGGTTAAAAAAAAATACCGACAAAAAGGGACACGCGTGTGAAGTTTACCTAAAGCTAAAAGGGAAATTATAGGGGTCGCTGATTGGGGGGTTTGTTGTGGAGGGGGGGGAGGGGTGGGGAGGGGTGGTCCCGTGACTTCGATAGTGCGAGGAGTTCAAGAAATAAGAAGGACAAGAAAATAAGCGGATGGTGTAAATGTGGATGAAGTTGGGTGTCACTTGGGGGATTCAGGGATTTTTTCGTGATGAAAAACGCTGCAAAATCCTTGTCACATGGGTTTATTATTCTATTGGACTTACCCACAGAAATGCTGGCTGTTCATTTATTGTTGCTTTCATATAAAATAATTGAAATAGCTATTTTTGGTGGTTTCCACCAATTTTGGCCCCTTTTGATTCCCGCATTATTGAATTACTGAATCCCGAATTATTGAATCCCGCGCATTTATATGAAAATTTAATTCCCGGGACGGCTCCAGTTTTCGGTTTAACGATTTCCTGGGGGGGGGGGGGGGGGGGGGGGGAAGCTCGAGGGTATTGACCACAGAAAACAGTGATCTACGCAGAAGGGGCATCTGTACAGGGAAATAATAAACCATTGTGTAATAATTTGCAAATTTTTTTGGACACTATCATGAAAACGCTGAAAAATCCTTGTCATATGGGTTATTATTCAATCGGACATACCTACAGAAATGTTGGCTGTTCATTTATTGTTTCTGTCATGTGTAATAATTTTGGAACAGCTATTTCTGACGGTTTTCACGAATTTTGCCCCCCCAAAAACTTGCATTAGGCCCCCATTTTTGACAAATTATCTTCGATCATTGATAGTGCCATTTAATTGTATTAATTCACCTGTTAATACTACTTCATGTGTTATTATACACATTTCTGGTGATTACAGCATTTTCCACAGGTTTTTGACCCATAAATATTACATTTTGAGAGTTGAAACAATCTCAACCCTTCACTCAAAATGAACTTCATATTTTGCTCCCTCACCACGAAAACGTGAAAAACAATTCGTCACCAGCCCAATTTCACTAAAACCTCAAAACTACTTAATATTGCACCCATTTTTCATCCAAAGCACCCCTGGGTGCCGAGACTAGGGATGGCAAAATTTTCAAGTAAATCGATATATCGGTTTTCCGATATATCGCAAGCAACATATCGAAGGTACAAAAATTTAGGGTGAAAAAATATCGATATATACGATATATCGGAATTTCGATACATCGCTAAATATAAGTCAAAACTGAGGGTTAAATGAGTGATAGAAATATCGTACAATAAACATAATACATTCAATAACACATGGTAAGTATTTAGTAAAAGTGTCAAAATAAGCCTGTTATATTTTTCACTTTCTTACTTACGTTACTTTAGTGCAACATGATAATACAAACTGACTATAGGCCTACGCATACGCACGCTACAATAACTGTAAAATAAAATAAAAATGAATGAAAGTTGGTCATAATAAAGTTAGTAAAATATCGGTACCCGTACGAGGCCGATATCCCGGTGCAAAAATATCGATATTCCCGAAAATATCGATACTATCGAAGGTCAAAAACCGATACTAATATATCGATATATCGGAATCTAAATATCGATATTTCCGATGTATCGATATTTTGTTGCCATCCCTAGCCGAGACAGGGACACAACTAGGGCCCAAATGGAGCCTGTGTGCGAAAAAAACGAATTTTTTAATTGTTATTTTTGTTTTTTTAGACGGAAAATCAAGGTAGATATCAATGACAGGGCGGAAGGACATTGCATTTTTTAAATCTACACCCTGAAACGTAAAAGGAAAAACCACAGTCATGCAGCATGGCTATAAGAGCGAATTTTCGAAGTTTTCGGCATCTTCCTCCTCCGCCTAAAATTTTCTGAAAATTAATTTTCGGCCAATGTTTTCCCAACTTGATACCATACAAAATTAAAACAGGAGTAGTTTTACGCAAAGTAAAATTTGGGGTGGAAGGAGGGGGAGGGGGAAATCAAAAATGTTTTGAATACCAGAAGAGTAGGTATTGGGTACGTAACAAATTTTTTGTTCCATTTTTTGCCGAGTAACACCTCGGTTTGTAGATTTTCCAACGGTGAACACGATGGTGAAGTCAGAATTGCGATATCCCATTCCGTTATCAGATTAGAGCAGACGAACCAGGAAGAACATCTCAAGAAATAACCACGTTCCTTCATCTTCAAAGTGCTCCAGTTTGAGAACGGAATGAGATATCGCAATTCTGATCTCACCATCGTGTTCAGCGTACAAAAACCTTTAAAATGAGGTGTCACTTGTCAGACTTTTTCATTTTGGGAATTTATGGGTAATTTTCCCCCCCTAAAACTCCCCAAAACTCCTCCTTAGGGTGACCCGATTCTGCCCATCTTCGAACTTAGCCTGTCGATTGCCAAGACAGATTTTTCGTGCAAATTTGAACTTTTTATCTCAATTCTTTCGAGAGTTATCGTCTGGAATGACACATACATATATAAATATATATATATATATATATACATATAATTTTTGGTGTCTTTCGGCAGGGAATTCAGGATGGTCTGAAACGGATTTTGGTATAAAAATCTTTCGGAAATTTGAGTTTTAAAAATTTTGGACCGAGAACAATAGCTTCCTTTTCTTCGAAAATTCGCTAAAAACAAGTTGATGGGGGTGTTCAAAAATAATTTTCCGAACCGAATACGTAGGCGTATTATTCGGAGAATTATAAACCAGAATGTTTAAGAGGACGAGAGTTGTAAATTTTGGATTGTAAGTCGATACGGTTACAAACGGTGATAAATGTTTGCTACCGTACCATGAAATGTGGTAACGGAGCGGATACGGTACCACACAAATTTCGCTCATAACGGTCACGCTGCACGACTCGAACTCCGCTCCTTTTGGTTTATTATTCCGTGAATAAATACACCTACGTATTTTTTCCCCCCAACTCGTCATACTCGAGGAATTAAGGTCCTGAGCCCTGGAGTTAGCACCTATTCATTAGGAAGGGTTTCTCCCCTCGCTCCGCCTGTTATTACCACGGGGAAGAGATGCGAGGCCTCGTGGGCGCTACTTTTGAGTCGTAAAAATGGTTTTTTGTCTTCGGTTTTTGTTTTTTTGGTTTTGTTTGGGGGAGGGAAAAAAGGATCGTTTTACCTGGTCCCGGAATCGGTCTCAAAGGGTAAGATCGACGTTGTTGCTTTTATAGCGTCGTTCTCGAGTGAATTTATGCAGATATGCAACGACGGAGTTTGTTTTAGTGAAATATTTTCAATGAAAATTAGCTATTTTCCAGGTGTCCATAATTTTTTTGAAGTAGTTACATGAATTTTTGACAACATTTTCGACTCAGAACATTCTGAATATAATTCCAGAAATTTACTTTATCAATTAATTTAGGTTAGAGTGAGTTAGAGAGGGTGGATGTGAGCAGGGTGAGAGGTTGGATGAGGAAGTACGTGCTCCTATGGAGTCATTTTGCTAACTACCCGCGGTTTTCACCAGAGCAGGAGTCAGTTTGGAAGGAAGGTTAGCTCCCCGCGGAAATCGTCTGAAATCACCATCAATTTGTAGAATAACACTAGAAAAACGCTGCAAAGTCCTTGTCACATGGGTTTATTATTCTATTGGACTTACCTACAGAAATGTTGCCTGTTCATTTATTGTTACTTTCATGTAAAATAATTGAAATAGCTATTTCCGGTGGTTTCCACCAATTTTGGCCCCCAAAACTTGAATTAGGCACTTTTTTTTTTTTTTTTTTTCAAATTATCTTTGATCATTAATCGTCTTGATGCACGTGTTCAGTGCCCGCTCTACCATATAGGCAAACTAGGCAAAGTGAAGGGCGCCAAAATTTGAGGGGCGCCAAAATGGCAAGTGGACAGAAAAAAAAATTGGGAAAAAAAGAAAAAAAATTGAAAAAAAAAAAATGCACGATAAAGCTTATCAGCAATGTATTAAGTATTAACAAGATATTAATGATAGAAAGTAAATTATATAAAATGAAATATATAAAATTATGTCATTATAACATAATTAAAGTAATATTTATCCTCTAATAAAAAATGCTTTGTTGTTTATTTGTACCTGTTATGATATCAAAGATAGCAATAACAAAAATTCGCGCGGTCGGCGCCGCAGGCGCCGACCGCGCGAATTTTTTTAGGGGCGCTTTTTTTATCATTTGCCTAGGGCGCCTGTATTACTAGAGCGGTCCCTGCACGTGTTGAAGCTTTTCCTAGTGTTATTCTACAAACTGATGGTGATTTCAGACGATTTCGCAGGTTTTTGAGTCATGAAAAATCAAATTTGGCAGCTGAACATCTGGTACAACCTCAATTTTCCACTCCTTGGTCAAAATCCACTTCATATTCGGTCTTCTCGTCCACAAAAACATGGAAAACGATACCTCAAAAGCTCATTTTACCAACATGTTACTAAAACACAAAAAGTACCTATTTTTGTACACATTTTCACTCATAACACCCCTGGGTATATTCCGATCGGGCTGAAAAGTTTCGGGACACAACTAGGGCCCAAATGGAGCATGTGTGCGAAAGAACGAATTTTTTAGACCGAAAATGAGGCCGGTACACGTGAAAGCTTGTGGTAATCAAAGAGTTTGTGGTAAATTGTTACACAACGGCAAATTATTACACAACGGTTCATCTACCAAGAAGGGGCTGGATTTTGTTGATCGTTACTTTTGCGACTTGAACAACCGTTGAAGGCTGATGGGCAAGTTATTACACAACGGTTCATTATACTTGACCAGAGAGTAGGTACTGACCACAGAAAGCAGTGATCTACGCAGAAGGGGCACCTATTTCACTCCACATCAACAATTTCCCTTCAGAACTTCATTATTTGCGTTTCTTTTTGCCATTTTTTTTTAAAGTCTGTTAAAAATATACTGAATCACTGAAAATGATATGGGATGGTGCCTGCTTCGAAAATTCGCTCATATGGACATGCTTCGCGAGCGGAACTTTTTAAAAATTTTTTTTAACCTACTGTTGCCTACCCGAGAACAACAGAAGAATCGAGCAATTGGAAACAATCGGAACCTTCTCACAAGTAGACACGTCTGTTAGGGCCGGTCCTAGGTGAGGTTCGAAGATGGGCCAGGACCGAGACGGTCCAAAAA
>OX940990.1:11809163-11970163 GCA_954871275.1 Leptopterna dolabrata | reverse complement strand
ACTTCTCTCAAAGAAAAGGTCTTCCTTTCATTTCCCACAGTCAAAGGGGGAACTACTTCCCACTGCTATCGTTCGGGTGTTCTCAGACGTTACCTCTCCTGGTGAAGTCTGCAGGGCTTTGCTGACACGGGGTCTGAAATCCAATTGATCTACCACAAATTGGCTCTTGCGCCAGTTTACTGGTGACGCCGATCAACCATGTAGTCTTGGGCGTGGGAGCCCTGCCACAGACAGTATGTCGTCACTTTTTTGGCATACTCGAACTGGGCACAGATTGCCCTTTTTAGCCTATGTTGTAGATCAGGTCACAGCTCCCTAGACCTCCTCTAGTTTCTCGTTAAATCGTTGGCCTCATACCTGGAGCGTGGGATACAAGCTTGCGGACTCTTTGTTGAGTGAGCGGGATGACATCGATCTTTCTTCTGGTGTTACTTGTATCCAGAGTTTGGCCGTTCTGTTCTATTTAGTCCACTCGCCAAACTGCAAACCTTTAACTCGGATGAACCAGTCCTGTCCATCAGACACCACACTCTTTGTCCTAGGCCAACCCCCTCGTCCCATGTTCCCAAATATGTCTTGCCCTGAATGGACTCGAACATACAGATTGTACCCAAGGCCTTAAAAGAAGTTATTCTGGTGTTGCGCCTTTTGATTAGTTGGACCCTCCCCAGCGTGGAGTCAGGGATCCTTGATCTCAGCATACCGAGCTGCCCTGTTCCCATAAACCCTTGTTCTTTCCTAAGGTCCAGACAACTCTGTCCAAGGCTGCAAGGGTGGCTGTGTAACATTGATCTCGCTGATGTCTTGTTCTCAAATCTAATTGGTGACTTGCTGGTTTCTCCGTCCATTGTTCCTGTCTCTCAGAACCCCGCTCGTTTCGACGTGGCAGCGGCACCCGTCTCTGTTGATGTGCGAGAGTTGATTGGGGCTTCTCCGTCAAATGTTCGAGATTGAGTCTTTGGAGGGGGGCAGTTCCATGCACCACAGCTGAATTAGAGGCGGAGCAGCTCTTTGTTATTCAAACTCGCCATGGCGAGAGTGGGCGTTATGTAGTTCCTTTGCCCAGGACCATACTTCAGAAAGGATCCCTTTCTAGCTCAGTCTTACCGGTAGTTCATTCACGAGTATAGAGATTCGGGTCGCATGTGCCTTTGGACTTACCCCATTATTATATACGGCATCATGCTGTGCACGTTCTGGCGACCCCCCAAACAATATCTGAGTGGTATTCAATGCCTCGCAACGCACATCAAATGGCCTTCCACTCAATCTTAGAAGTAGGTCCCAAGCTCCAACAGGACATATATGTCTTGTAGTGCTTCGGTCTCGGTTGTTCCGTTTTGTGTTCATTGCTGACATTCGTCAAATGTTCAGACAAATAAAGCATGTCCATGAGGATCAGGGCATGCTGCGTATAATTTGGAGAGATTCCCCTTCAAATGAGGTAGAGGACTACGCTCTTTGTACACTAACTTATGGAACGGCCCCTGCCCCTTTCTTGGACATACAAGTACTTGTGGATCTGGCTGCCTCTGGTAAGGAGACTCACCCAGTGGCCATGGAAATATTATCCAATGACAAGTACGTAGATTATGCTTATGGTGGGGGAGAAACCGTTCAGTTGTCTCTGCAGGCTCGAGATGAACTGATTGATCTTCTGCAGACGGCTGGTTCCGAGCTTCTAAAGTGGGCCTCCAATGATCATACGGTCCTGCAGAGTACTGCCTGCATGTTGCGGAGGCTGTTGACCTTGGCGTAGAGGATGAAAAGCCATTAAAACTGTTGCGTGGAATCCCAGATCTGACTGTTTATTCTTCAGAGTCCTCACTACCCCCCATATCAGGCCCCCAAGCGGGAGTTGGCCAGTCCAGTAGGTCGAGGGGTGGGTCATGCCAGTGTCGATCTTTGCTCGGTGCATTCACCGTGAAGTTTGCTAAGTTTGGATGGGATGATCCGTTGCCTAGTTCCTTGGTTCATGATTGGTTCAGCCGGTTCCATGGGAATGTTGGCAGACCTACAAATTCCCAGGTACATAAATCTGATCAGTTCTAATCAGTGGCTTGTAGGCTTTGCCGATGCGTCTGAGCCAGCCTACGTCGCTGTGGTGTATCATGTTTCTCTTCAGAGTTCTTTGTTCGTGACTCACTTGATCATGTTCCGAGCAAGGATCGCTCCATTAAAACAAGAGATGATACCTCGTCTCGAGCTTTTGGCAGCAGAACCGCTCGGAAAAATCGTGAGAAAGGTATGTCCCGTATTTTGCTCAGATCCTGGACAGTAATATTGTGGCATGTTCCAATAGTTCAGTGGTGCTCTCGTGGCTCAATGCCAACCCTGCTCCACAGTGGAAGGTGTTTGTAGGAAACCCGGTAGCCAGAACACAGGCATATCTCCCCGTTGAGCACTGGTTTCATGTTGACTGGGCACAACCCCCCAAATGTGGCCTCTGGAGGCGAACTCCGAGTCAGTTAGTCCGCAACTGATTGCCGTGGACTGGACCCACGTGGTTGCAGTTAGAGAGAGTTCACTGGCCAATTCGGCGTATCCGTCCGGATTTAGCCCAGGAGTCCATAGCTGGAGAGATCCGTGCTGCGGGCGTTCATTATGTTGTTGTTCAGCAGATTTGCTAGAGAAGGACTTTAGTTCACAGGGTCGCCTTAGACGCGTGTTTGCTTGGATTCTTCAGTCCAAAGAGAATTGTAGGCCATCCCTAGTAAGTTGGAGCGGTTCCTGTTCCAAGAAAAGGCTCTCAATCACTGAAATTTTGGTTGAAATAGCTCCACTCAGCACAGAGGAGTTGAAAGCAGCAGATATGGTTTTATTCAGGCCCGTCCAGAAACACCACTTCCACAATATCATGGTGGCACTTGACAAGTCAGGCCAAGCTGGTGAGGCACTTAGCTCTTTTTCGTTTAACGGATAGGGTTCTCCGAGTGGGAGGCCGATTGGCCCGTAGCTCTAATCTGTACGAGACCCAGCACCCCACTTTGATTCCAGCAAAGGACGTCCTTACCAAGTTGCTCGTTCGGCAGGCTCACGAGAGCTGTCTGCACATGGGACCTCACGCTACACTAGCATATTTGCGCACTAGGTTCTGGATGGTGACTGGGGAGATCTGTGGTGACTAAAGTTCTGTCCGGGCTGTACCTGCTGTTCTTCCATTATACCCAAGCACTTACAGCCCGAGATGGGCAAAATTCCTACCGGACAAGAGCGGCGCTCTTATGCCATTGGTCAGGTGGCCTCTCCCTTCACGGTTTCGGTGGTGGGATAGCGAGGTGCTCGTATTTTGATGATGTACTTGGCAGTATGGCCACCAAGGCTGTCGATCTGGAGGTGGTTATGGACCTCAGTATTAATGGGTTTGTACAGTGTCTCGAACGCTTCATAGATCTCAGGGGGGTCCCTCTGTCATTTGGTCGGAACTTCCTTGGCTCAGCCAACTTTCTCCGTAGGCTCAGAATCGTACTCGAGAATGGAGGCTCTCTGGCCCTTGCTGACAGATTAGCAGCTCGAGGGGTTCAGTGGAAATTCATACCGCCTCGAGTGCCCCACATTGGTGGTCATTGGGAGGCCGTGGTCAAGTCAGCCAAAAGACTCATTAAGGTGAACTTACCAGGAAATTACCAAACCTTCATCACCTGAGGCAGTTCCAAACAGTAGGCCTTTGGTGTTTCAGTCTAATTCGCCCAATGATCTGCTAGTTCTTACGCCCTGTCATCTCCTGGTGCAGAGGCCCCTTACCGCTCTACCGGAAGCTAAGGTCAGCCCTGATGTTGGTTCTCACTTAGGGGATTGGTAACGTTATGAGAGCTGAGAGGGAAGCGGAAATTAGAACTAACAGGAGCCTTAGAGTCTACCCCACCACATTTCAGTCCCTGCCAGGAACTGAGCTTGAACTTTGAGTTAGTTCCTGAGCCAACCATTTAACGAGAAACTAGAGGAGGTCAAGGGAGCTGTGATCTGACCTACATCACAGGCTAAAAAGGGCATTCTGTGCCCAGTTCAAGTATGCCAAAAAAGTGACGACATGCTGTCTGCAGCTGGGCTCCCACGCCCAACACTACATGATTGATCGGCGTCACCAGTAAACTGGCCACAAGAGTCAATTAATTTGTGGTAGATAAATTGGATTTCAGACCCCGCTGACCGGACATCAAGAGGGTCGCGGAGGACTACTAGCACAGTGGGTACCCCTGAACTGGAAACTTGGGGGCCGGGGCCTGGGAGCCTAAGGTTTTGGTTTCCCCGTATACCCTTAACTGTTTTGATGGCAGATCGTCCGGATTCCTCGTTGTCATGGAGTAGGATGTGGTGTGATCCTCCGCAATGGCACTGTTGGAGTGAAGTGAAGTGCTGAGCTGGAGTTGTGCTTCCACAAAAAGCAATGAATGCGGAGTCCAGTTGATCTGATGAACTCTGGACACTGAACTACCGGAACTCTTCGCAGTGGTATAGGGAAGTGAGGTCCTGAGCAGTGATGACATTTGAACCGCTCCCTCGTGACTGACCGAGCGAGGGTGGTCGATCTGTTGTGCGAGGAGTGGGAGGGGGCCTGGGTTTTCGCTGCTTACTGGAACCCCTTTCCTCAGAACTTGATCTAGGTCGTGACCCCTGGGGAATCATCTGGGCAAATTTGAGCTATTTCGAGGAGCTGCTTGTATGAGAAGATCTCGTCTTCCAACTCCCCCCTGGTTGAACTTGTCCTTAATAGCCGGATCCAATTACTTAGAAGATCTTCGAACAGAAGGAAGGATGCCAGTTCATTAGTGGAAGTCCCTCCATTGAACTCACCCAGCTCCAGGCAGATGAGAGAAATCCGTCAATCTGTATGGCATCCAGCTGCTGCAACCTTGGGATGAGTCTAGGGTTGGTGTCCAAAGCTAATACTTGCCCAAATTTTCAGCGCACAGTGCTTCATACAGTTCGGGATACCTGTAACCAGATCGAAGGAATGATGATTGCACTTCAGGGCTAAGTTGATTGAGAAGTGCTTGGTACTTTATTTCATCAGGCCGTGGACCCAGAGCTGCCCTTAGGTTCCAAAGGAGATAGGACGGAACGGGTTTTGGGACCAAAGTCAAGCGTGCAACAGTTTGCTTACCTTAACAATGAGGATCTCCTCCATGGCATCCTCAAAACCCGCCTGAGCCACATCGTTTGTAAGAGATCGACCCTGAACTACAAACTGCTGTACTAGATCCTCTGTCCATTGATCTGCAGTTAGAGCTGGGCCCACCTGATGGCTCCAGGTTTGTAAGGCCTTGTAGATCCTCTTCTGATCCGTGTTCAGCAGAGCTAAAATGGCTTACGTCGAGGATAATTTTCAAAGATCTTGGGCTCATTATGACGTCCAATGACAGCCTGACTACTGATTGAAAACTATATGTTAGGCGAATGACCGCAGTTGAGCTTAACCTCACACGCTGGATAGTCACTCAGCCATGGGGCAGAACTTCCCGGGTTTCGGCACCAATGAAAAGTTCTCGGGATAAACACAAGCTCTAGATCGATCATGAACACAACTTTATATTCGACAAAATACAGATCTTTTCAGGTACAAGTTCGGACTATTTAATATACTAATTTCGCAAAGTCAAAAATTCACATGTGTGTAGTGGCGTCTTAATAATATTCACACAATGAATCACAATATTAGAACTCACCCCGGGCCCAGTGCTGCCTACCCAGGCACGAGATTACCCCGTTCATTCCTATATTTTCTCGCTCTTAAGATCAGTTCAAATTGCACACCCAATCAGCTCGATAATCCTAGAACAATGTCCCGCTCGATTGAATAATGATCCTAAAAGAATAATCTCAAGATTAAGAGCTACTGAGCATGGATCAAGAGTTCCGTTCATGACCGAATCATGGCCTCATTTGACGGTATCCTTATATGGCGGTCAAACATTTTGAATTTATGTATGTTTGAAGTATTTTGGTTTGAATAAAATGAAAAAGAAAACGCTGCAAATCCCTGCACAACGGTTTATTATTTTGTACAGAATACCCTTCTGTTACAGATCAGAGCTCTCTGTATAGATAACCCGTCTATATAATATATTATGTGAATCGCAGACCCTACGTAGGTTAGTACCTAACCCCGTACTCGTTACTAGGTACCTACCTAAATCACGAGTCAAATGTCGCTAAAATAATACAGCCTAAAGGAAAATTGTTTATGTGGAGTGAAATAGATGCCCCTTCTGTCACTGTTTTCTGTGGTCAATACCTGTAATGAACCGTTGTGTAATAACTTGCCCATCAATAATACTTCAACGGTTGTTCAAGATGCAAAAGTACCGATCCAGACCCTTCTTGGTAGGTGAACCGTTGTGTAATAATTTACCCGTCAATAATACTTCAACGTTTGTTCAAGTTTCACAAGTACCTACCTCCAGTAGTCCACCACTCATATCGCAGAACAACCAACTCGGCTTCATACAACCATCCTTGATTATAATCAGGTGCTCCCTAGTGATGATATCCCGGCCGGATTTTTATACCGTTTGATTCACGATCGTGTTGACGAAGCTTTTTGGTGCACAGGAACTGCTGGACGTACCTACAATGGCCTCAAAAAATTGTTTAGCTCAAGACAAATATAATAACGAGACACGCTGGCTCCTGTCTGGTTGGAGATGATCATTTTAATTACAATCATAATGAAATATTTTCATAGGTAGATTAATATCTCCCCATTATGTTTGGGTGAGAATCAACATTTCGAACACATACTACACAGGTAGGGTTTTACATAAGTAGGTGGGTATCATAATAAGTCCACTGTTTTTTGAGTGTCAAGTAGGTATTCATGGTCAAACAGTATTTTCAGAAATTCCGAGGGATTTTATTATGCTTACCTGATAGAATTAAGTAGGTAGGTATTCATAATCAAAACGGAATTCCAGAAATAGGGCGATGTCCGGGGGGGGGGGGGGGGGGGGGTAATGGGGTGGTTGAGGGTAAGGGCGAGGGGTGTAGGGGGGTAGGGGGAGGAGAGGGTGAGAGTGTGAGAGGGAGGGAGGGGGGTGATGGTGGTGATAAGGGGGATGTGAGGGTGAGGGGATGATAAGGAGGGTGAGGGTGATAAGGGGGTGTGAGGGTAAGGGAGGGGGAGGGGGTGTGAGGGTATGGAGGGGGGGGGGTGGTGAGTGGTTAAGGGGTGGGTGAGGGGGTTGGTAAGGGGTGGGTGAGAAGGTGGACTCGCCCGCTAAGGCAGGAGGCAGCTGGTCCGCCTGACGAGCATGTTCAAACAGGAGTGTACCCAGAACCTACATCCTTATCCTACTCCCGTACTAACCTTCCACCAAGGAAACCTCATCGCATGGATTGCCTTCTCATGGCATTTGTGATTATTTGTTTGTGTTGTGTACATGTACCTGATAGCGTGCGTCTTTTTTCTCTCGATTTTCGGTTTTTCTGCTGTATAAAAACCCTACATTTCTATATTTAAAAAAAAAACAGTATTAGGAAATATTTCTGTGACCCTTGAAGACTGGAAAATGTCAATAAATTGTACCTGGCTAATTTCTCTATGTCTATGGACAACCTTACAGTTTTTTGGCCACTAATTTTTGCCAAATAACTTCAATTAGCCAAACCTTTAGTTTTTTGGCTAATTTGTCTCGTGTCTATGGACAACCCTACATTATTTTCCATTTGAAATGTTTGTGTGATTATTTAAGACTGGAAAATCTATGTCAATAAATTGTACCTGGCTAGTCTATGAACAACCATATAATTGTACTAGCGAAGATGAAAACTAAAAACTGCTTTTTAAACTGAAATCTTCAAGTGATGAGAATTATGATGAGAACAGTTCAACGTTAACGTTAATGTCACCCATCGAATCAGCTTAGATCGTTCAACGACCTAACTTTCACGACCTTATAGGTTTGTTCCTAGCGAGGTGAACTCAGGAACCATTTCGGCGCAGTAGCCACGCGCAGGGATCGCGGCAAGGGGAGCGTGTTCCCAGCATTTGAGTTCATGAACCTAAGTTTGGCTTTCTGCTCGGACTGTACACTGAACCGTGTTCCTAGCATGATGGGTTCATCAAGGTGCTGCACCGAGTTCATGAAAATCCTGAACCCCCTGAGGAGGAGGTGCAGCCTCGGGTTCAGGTTCAGGTTGAAACCTCCCTCAGCTTTTTTGAAACCTCCCTCAGCTTTTTCGCGCTTTTTCCTTTGAGAGTAAACAATTCAATTTCAATTCGTTTTTCAATTTCAATTCAACAATTCGTTTTTCAATTTCAATTAAACAATTCAATTTCAATTTCAATTCAGAGTTTCGAGTGGGTCTCTTTTAAAAACGGACTTGCCAAATATTGTAGATATTTGCCAGATGTTGTTTGATGATGAAGACGAAATTCCTCCTCAAGTGATATCGATGGACGATGAGGAGGATGAGCTCGATGAAGCTATAGCTGCTGTCGACGACCGTATTTGTCATAAGAATGACAATTATTTTGAGACGGTGTCATTGTACGACACCGTTCAATTTATGGAGCATTTTCGCGTGTCGCGGCAGATAGCCCGTAAAATCGCGGAAGGCTACGAAACTTCTGAACATTACCACTGCGATACCGGGCCGTTCGGTCGAAGAAGAAAGAAAACCCGCGAACTAGCAGCCTCTTCCCCTTCCATTTTTATTTTATGTGTCTCTCAAGTCATGGTGGACAAACTTCCATCCTCTTCCATCCTCACTGATTAGTAGGTACCTAGCGTTCCTGGCGACGAAACTCATTACTACTTTTCGCGTTCCTAGCAATTAGTTCACGAACTGAGAACTTTATGCACCAGCTCTACACCTTCCCCCACTCCTCAATGAACTCACAAGAACCCGCACCTGCACTCGCACCTGCACTGCACCTGAACTCGCCTCGCTAGGAACAAACCTTATATCGTTTCGCGATCGAAGAGGTTAGCATCCGTTTTTTGCTTCCGAGTCTGCGAAGCAGCGGAAGCCTTGTGTTCACTTTCGTGAGCCAAAAAATTTTTGTCTTCAGAAATCAAAATTTCCACTTGCATTTTGCGTTTCAAAGCCTACTGAACAAATTTGGTTCCGTGTCTGTCGGTCTGTGAGTCTGTGAGTCTGTGAGTCTGTCCGCATTTCCTTGTTACAGCCATAACTTCCACGATTTTGAATTGATTCAGCTCAAATTTTGAGGGATGGTGCGAATAAGGTCCCTTGAGGTCCCATACAAATTTCAACATGATTGATCCAGCGGTACGCCCTGCGCATGCGCTAACGTTAAATTCAACAAACACGCATAACTTTCACAATTTTGATTCAATTTCGCTCAAATTTTCAAGAGTTGTTTGGACAAGGCCTAGTGAGTTCCAGTATGAATTTCAGCATGATCGGACCCTCGGTGCGCTCTGCGCATGCGCTGGCGTGAAATAGATTCAATTTCCTTGTTACAGCCGTAGTAACCAAAGATTTCACCCAATTTCAATGTAATTCTCAGGGATTAAGCGGGTAGGGCCCATTGAGGTCCCATATAAATTTCAACATGATAGAGCCAGCGGTTCGCCCTGCGCATGCGCTCTGTCTGTCTGTCTATCCTTCTATGCACGGCCAAACGGCTCGACGGATATCGACCAAATTTGGCAGGAATATCCAGTAGGCTCCCAAGTTGTGCAACGTCGTATTTTTAATTCCCTGACCATAGCGCATCCATGGGCCCCTCCATGGTCGAATCCCGAATCGCTCAACGGATATCGACCAAATTTGGCACGAATATCCAGTAGGCTCCCAAGTTGTGCAACGTCGCATTTTTAATTCCCTGACCATAGCGGAACTATGGTCGACCATGGTCAACTCCTGAATGGCTTGACGGATATCGACCAAATTTGGCACGAATATCCAGTAGGCTCCCAAGTTGTGCAACGTCACTGTCGTGAGTCCCTCCCGGGAACACTCCACTAGTAACTTTAAGCTCTCACCAACATTCTAATGCCAAACTTAGTTTCCGTCAATAAACAAGTGAGTGGGGAGACAGGCCACAGAACCCAGGGTACACAACCTGGGGCCCCACCACCAACCCCTAACAGGGGGTTGGAGGGAGAGGCCTCCAGTTCCTATAAAACCCTGGATCCTGGGGCTTTAGCCTCATTCGACACTTCCTCTAACCAGCTCTCTCTTCTCTCTCTCTTACCTTCCTCCTCTCAGATGATCGGTGGATTACCGCCGCCTAGGTAAATTCCCTCACTCACCTCTATCTCCTCCCAAAGTCGTAGATGATCGGTGGACTACCGCCGCCTGCGACTTTTCTCCTTCACGCCACCGTGATGAGAATTTAAATTCATCACAGTCACATTTTTAATTCCCTGACCATAGTGGAACTATGGTCGACCATGGTCAACTCCTGAATGGCTTGACGGATATCGACCAAATTTGGCACGAATATCCAGTAGGCTCCCAAGTTGTGCAACGTCGCATTTTTAATTCCCTGACCATAGCGGAACTATGGTCGACCATGGTCAACTCCTGAATGGCTTGACGGATATCGACCAAATTTGGCACGAATATCCAGTAGGCTCCCAAGTTGTGCAACGTTGCATTTTTAATTCCCTGACCATAGCGGAACTATGGTCGACCATGGTCAACTTCGTTAATTGTAATGGTAACCCCTATTTTTTATCGCGTATTCGTAATCTACGTGAAATTCTATCTACGATCGACCCTTCGGACTACCCCCGCGGTCGACGTTAGCGCATCCATGGGCCCCTCCATGGTCGAATCCCGAATTGCTCAACGGATATCGACCAAATTTGGCACCAATATCCGGTAGCCTCCCAAGTTGAACGTAGGCGCATTTTTAATTCCCTGACCATAGCGGAAATATGGTCGACCATGGTCAACTCCTGAATGGCTTGACGGACTTTGATAAAATTGGGCACAAATACCCGGTAGGCTATGGGATTTTTCCGTCGTTTGTTGGTTCCACGATACTGCGTACAGCGAATCTCGGATAGCGAGCGAAGCGAGCGGTCAGGCTAGTTATGTATAATGGACGTAATGTATTATGGAAGTCATGTTATGTATAATATGTATATTTCATGTAATGTTATGTAATGTAATGTTATGTAATATTATATTTAACGTTATGTAATGTTATGTTATTTTGCTTCCGAGTCTGTTCTATTTTATAATGGGTCACTCTGATTGTGACGAGGAAGCTCCTGTGCCATCACCTTGGCAGTGTATTTCCCCTTAGATCGTTAGCCTGAAGATCCTTAGTCCGTCAACGACCTAGTGGTCGAACTTTTGCGAAAACTCTAATATCGAACCTCCCAACATCGATTGTAAAAACATCGAACGTCTGAGCCAAAACATCGATGTTCCACCCCTAATTTCCGAGGGTTGTGACCCATGAAATCGAACCTCAAAATAATTGATTCCCCCTCCCCTTCGACACACCTACCCTATCCACACTCCCCATCCCCCACTTACTGTTACCAACGTCTTCCTACCCTATCGTCGAGGGTCCTCTCCCGTTTTCACGCCTATGGACAAACAAGATCACACAATTTGGGGGTCCCCAATATCACAAGCTCCGCCGGATATCAATTTGCCGCTGTGTCGACGAGCGACCTCCGCCGTTTTCATTTCCCTCACGTTCACTCCTAACCGAAGCGCCTTATTACGAATGCAATCCGACCGCATGCTGTATGGCCGTTCGAGCAAATTCTCACAGACAGCTTTTGGTTTATTATTCTGTGAATTCGCTCAGCAAAAAATTTTTATAACACCCCCTCAAAATTTTTTCTCTTCCGTTTCAAGGCGCGCAGATTCCAAAAATGCAATGTCCGTCCGCCGTCCGCCGTATCACGAGTACAGGCTTCATTTTCGCTCTAAAAAATTCGTTCTTTCGCACACATGCTCCATTTGGGCCCTAGTTGTGTCCCGAAACTTTTCAGCCCGATCGGAATATACCCAGGGGTGTTATGAGCGAAAATGTGTGTAAAAATAGGTACTTTTTGTGTTTTTGTAACATGTTAGTAACATGAGCTTTTGAGGTATCGTTTTCCATGTTTTTGGGGACGAGAAGACCGAATGTGAGGTCGATTTTGACCAAGGAGTGGAAAATTGAGTTCTACCAAATGTTCAGCTCCCGAAATTGATTTTTTATGAGTCAAAAACCTGGGAAATCGTTTGAAATCACCATCAATTTGTAGAATAACACTAGAAAAAGTGTCAACAGGTGGATCAAGACGATTAAATGGTACTATCAATGATCAGAGATAATTTATTTTTAAAAAAAGGAGCGTACTTTATTCGAGTTTTGGGGGCCAAAATTGGTGGAAACCACCAGAGATAGCTATTTCAATTATTTTATATGAAAGAAACAATAAATAAACAGCCAACATCTCTGTAGGTAAGTCCAATAGAATAATAAACCCATGTGACAAGGACTTTGCAGCGTTTTTTATTTATATCCTTAATTTAAAAAAGCAAAAAAAAAACCTCAGCCTTGCGGCCCCCTGAGGCTTGCGGCCCTGGGCCGCGGCCCATTTGGCCCAGTGGTATAACCGCCGCTGGATCTACAGTTAGAACTAAGGAAATATCACTGACAAGTGTTGGCACCCCTGGTACACACAGTTAAGTTATGAGAGGATACTCCTGTTTATTGTCCCCCCCCCCCCCCCACTTCGCCAGTTTCCATCGGCCATTTATCCTCTCGTTCTGACTTGGTGGTTCGTTTTTCCCGTTGATTTCATTCATCTTCATTTCATTTTAATTATGTACAACCGTTATAAATGTTATTGTTTCGATTCTGTTGACGCTACTCAGCGGAATATGATGAAATCCGTCGGAATTCGACGTAAAGTGAAATCCAAATTTACCTTCGCGTTTCGGTTGAAAAAATCCACTAGGCGTTACGTTGTGATGTGAACAAGTGTCTGTTTAGATCGTCTTCGAATCAGCTGATTTCCCCTTCAACGAGTCGTCGTTCGATATGAGGTTCGTTTTGTCATAATAATTCAGTTTACACAATTAAATCCAACTATTTACTACTACGTAAGTAGTCATCACTTGATGTGGAAGGGGCTGCCCAGTGTCCATTCTCCCTAACCCCTGTCGGCCATGTTGGGTTCGTTTATCACATTCAAGAGAATCTTTACAGCGAAATTGCCCACTTGCAGTCTGTTTCATCCGTTTATAGTTTATAGGGAGGTTTGACGAAATAGTTAAAAATGCTTCCTGTGTAGGTTTTACACTGGTTAACCACAGAATTTTCCGTTTTTTTCCCCCGTTTTGGTTTATTATTCTGTGAAAAATACACCTGTTATCACTCAGCAAAAAATTTGTATAACAACCCCTCAAATATTTTTCTTTTACGTTTCAAGGTGCGTAGATTCAAAAAATGCAATGTCCGTCCGCCGTATCATTCCTATCTCATTCAATTTCCGTCTAAAAAAATCGTTCTTTCGAACACATGCTCCATTTGGGCCCTAGTTGTGTCCCGAAACTGCAGCCAGATCGGAATATACCCAGGGGTGTTATGAGTGAAAATGTGTGTAAAAATAGGTACTTTTGGTTCATTATTTTCAATAATGAACCATTGGAATCGAGCATGAAAAAAAAAATTCTTACCCCCCCTCAAAATTTGATGGTTTACGTTTCAAGGTATGTAGAATCCAAAACTGCAATAAAAATATTTCTGTCTGTCCGCCGTAAGCCGTACGGGCCACTTTTCTTAGTTACCATGAAAAACGCTGCAAAGTCCTTGTCACATGGGTTTATTATTCTCCTGGACATCAAACATTCAAATTATTCTTGATCATCAGTAGTGATTTAATCGTCTTGATCCACGTGTTGACACTTTTTCTACAGTTATTATACAAACTGATGGTGATTTCAGACGATTTCCCAGATTTTTGACTCACAAAAAATCAATTTTGAGAGCTGAACATCTGGTTCAACCTCAATTTTCTACTCTTTGGTCAAAATCGACCTCATATTCGGTCTTCTCGTCCCCAAAAACATGGAAAATGATATCTCAGAAGCTCATGTTACCAACATGTTGCTAAAACGTAAAAAGTACCTATTTTTACACACATTTTCGCTCATAACACCCCTGGGTATATTCCGATCGGGCTGCAAAGTTTCGGGGCACAACTAGGGCCCAAATGGAGCATGTGTGCGAAAGAACGAATTTTTTAGACCGACATTGCGGGCGGACAGCGTTTTTCGAATCTCTACGCACATTGAAACGTAAAAGAAACATTGGCGGGGAAGGGGGGGGGGTGTTTACTGTGCGAATACATAGGTGTATTATTCACAGAATAATAAACCAAAATGGTCGAAGAGGGCTGAAATTTGGAGGATTCCGGGTTGGGTCGCAGATGGTCCCATACCAAAATCATTGAAAAAGTAACTTTCGACTGCGCATGCGCGAATTACTTGATACACCCATAACTACCTTAAATATCGTTGAAATAAGTTCAAACTTGCTTCAGCAGTTCCAGTAGCTGTCGATCCTTCTCATTTATGTTGAAACTTGGAAGTTTCTAACTATTTGATTGGAGTTAGTTGTTAATATGAACTCAAATTTCCAAAAGTCTACTAATAGTTGGCCTAATAGTCGACCTAGTTGCTGTTGTTCATCGTTCTGAGTGCCTACCTAACGTGGGTGTCCCACCAGAGCCTCGATCCTCCTCATTTAGGTTGTAACTTGGAAGATTCCAACTGTTTCGTCGGAATTGGTCGTTAAATATGGTCCTACACGTCGAAAAACCAACAGTATTTGGCCTAATAATCGACCTACATAGTTGGTGTTTTCATTGTATGGAGCTGATACATAGACAAACGTCAGGAAAGTAGTTCATACTCATCGTCAAGGGCTGCAAGTAGTTCCAGTCGGTACCTGATTTGACTGAAATGTTTCATAATTATATTACCCTCGACTTTATAAAAATTATGAAGAAATAATACGATAAACACAAATATACCTAACTAAGTGGAGGAAGATCCGAGGATGCAGGTGGTAAAAACCAAATCGCAGCACTAAACAAACATGCACACAATCATTGACAGACTCCCCACCCTAATAGTTGGCCTAATAGTCGACCTAATTGATGTTCCAATTGTATGGAGCTGATACCAAGACGAAAGTCAAGAAGCGAGTTCATACTCATCGTCAAGGGTCTGTAATGCATCAGTTTACCGCAAGATAATGAAAATATCTCGTATTGAAGATAATCCAGGAACCTAACCCCTGCTACGAGTAGTTCCAGCAGCTGTCGATCCTTCTCATTTAGGCTGGAACTTGGAATTTTCCAACTATTTGATTGGCGTTAGTTTTTAATGTGATCTCAAATTTCCTAAAATCTACCAATAGTTGGGCTAATAGTCGACGTAGTTGATGTTTTCGTCGTTCTGAGTGCCTACCTAACTTGGGTGTCACACCAGGGGCCTATTCACTAATATAGATATTAGTTGAAAGTGGTTATCTATTTTGAAAATCTCCTGCGAGAGATAGTCTCCTCCTCCGATGTCTCTTCCAATGTCTCATGGGTTCGTCTATTTTACAGAAAAGCTCCAGTGACCCTGAAAAAGAGATATGGATCCTGATACATGAAAATCCCATAGTATCCATGAAGTGCGAGATGTTTGCGCCCCCGGGAGTTCAATTCCTTAATAATGAACGCATTAGTAATACCTATTCAATGGGTACCTACCTACCTTAATCCATACTTCGACGTTTTTACTCATGAATTTGATAACAGTTTAAATGAAATTGAAAAAAGTCTCAATTATATAAACAGAAAAAGTCGAATTAGGGGGCTTAATGCTTGTATTATACCTACACATAATGAAAGGCTCAACCCGCTACCTCAACCCGTACTTGGATGTTTTTACACTTGAATCAATATTATGTGTAAATTTTTAATGAAAATTGGCTTACGTTTATGGAATGAAAAAAACCCGATCAAAATTACCGATGTTGCAGATGACCGATATGTTACACGATTTATCACTGTCAAACAAACGAGAAATAGACTCTTTCTTTCGAGGAAAGACACCTAATTAGCTGCCTCTCTGAAAGAGATCGAGAATGCCAAGATGGCCGCCAACGCTCTCTTTTAAAAGTTACTGAATAACCCTGTCATGGATACTAAAATCTCTTCTGCCAAAAGTGAGAGTCAGAACGAAACGAGATGTCTCTTTTGCTTGGTGAATAGTGCCTAAGTCCTCCTGAGTCAGATTGGAACATGGATGTTTCCAGCTATTTGATAGAAATTGGTCGTCAATATGATCTCGAATTCCAAAAATCTACCAATAGTTGACTCTTAAAGTCGACCTAGTTGCTGTTGTTCATCGTTCTGAGTGCCTACCTAACGTGGGTGTCCCACCAATGCCTCGATCCTTCCCATTTAGTTTGAGACTTGAGGTTTCCATCCACTTGATAGGAATTGTTCATTAATATGATGTAGAATATCCAAAAGCCATCAGTATTTGGCCTAATAGTCGACCTAGTTGATGTTCCAATTGTATGGAGCTGATACCAAGACGAAAGTCAAGAAGCGAGTTCATACTCATCGTCAAGGGTCTGTAATGCATCAGTTTGCCACAAGATAATGGAAATATCTCGTATTGAAGATAATCTAGGAACCTAACCCCTGCTACAAGTAGTTCCAGCAGCTGTCGATCCTTCTCATTTAGGCTGGAACTTGGAAGTTTCCAACTATTTGATTGGAGTTAGTTTTTAATGTGATCTCAAATTTCCAAAAATCTACCAATAGTTGGGCTAATAGTCGACCTAGTTGATGTTTTCGTCGTTCTGAGTGCCTACCTAACTTGGGTGTCACACAAGGGGCCTATTCACTAATATAGATATTAGTTGAAAGAGGTTATCTATTTTGAAAATCTCCTGCGAGAGATAGTCTCCTCCTCCGATGCCTCTTCCAATGTCTCCGGGGTTCGTCTATTTTACAGAATAGCTCCAGTGACCTTGAAAAAGAGATATGGATCCTAATACACGAAAATGCCATAGTATCCATGAAGTGCTAGATGCGCCCCCGGGAGTTCAATTCCTTAATAATGAACGCAGTAGTAATACCTATTCAATGGGTACCTACCTACCTTAATCCATACTTCGACGTTTTTACTCACGAATTGGATAAAAGTTTAAATGAAATTGAAAAAAAGCCTCAATTAAATAAACAGAAAAAGTCGAATTAGGGGGCTTAATGCTTGTATTATACCTACGCATAATGAAAGGCTCAACTCGCTACCTCAACCCGTACTTGGACGGTTTTACTCTTGAATCAATAATATGTGTAAATTTTTAATGAAAATTGGCTTACGTTTATGGAATGAAAAAAACCCGATCAAAATTACCGATGTTGCAGATGACGATATGTTACACGATTTATCACTGTCAAACAAACGAGAAATAGACTCTTTCTTTCGAGGAAAGACGCCTAATTAGCTGTCTCTCTGAAAGAGATCGAAGTGCCAAGATGGCCGCCAACGCTCTCTTTTAAAAGTTACTGAATAACCCTGTCATGGATACTATAAAAATCTCTTCTGCCAAAAAGGAGAGTCAGACCGAAAAGAGATGTCTCTTTTGCTTAGTGAATAGTGCCTAAGCCCTCCTGAGTCAGATTGGAACATGGATGTTTCCAGCTATTTGATAGGAATTGGTCGTTAATATGATCTCGAATTCCAAGAATCTACCAATAGTTGACTCTTAAAGTCGACCTAGTTGCTGTTGTTCATCGTTCTGAGTGCCTACCTAACTTGGGTGTCCCACCAATGCCTCGATCCTTCCCATTTAGGCTGGAACTTGGAAGTTTCCAACTATTTGATTGGAGTTAGTTTTTAATGTGATCTCAAATTTCCAAAGATCTACCAATAGTTGGGCTAATAGTCGACCTAGTTGATGTTCCAATTGTATGGAGCTGATACCAGGATGAAAGGCAAGAAGCGAGTTCATACTCATCGTCAAGGGTCTGTAATGCATCAGTTTGCCACAAGATAATGAAAATATCTCGTATTCCAGATAATCTAGGAACCTAACCCCTGCTACAAGTAGTTCCAGTAGCTGTCGATCCTTCTCATTTAGGTCGGAACTTGGAAGTTTCCAACTATTTGATTGGCGTTAGTTTTTAATGTGATCTCAAATTTCCAAAGATCTACCAATAGTTGGCCTAATAGTCGACCTAGTTGATGTTCCAATTGTATGGAGCTGATACTAAGATGAAAGGCAAGAAGCGAGTTCGTACTCATCGTCAAGGGTCTGTAATGCATCAGTTTACCGCAAGATAATGAAAATACCTCGTGTTGCAGATAATCTAGGAACCTAACCCCTGCTACAAGTAGTTCCAGCAGCTGTCGATCCTTCTCATTTAGGATGGAACTTGGAAGTTTCCAACTATTTGATTGGCGTTAGTTTTTAATATGATCTCAAATTTCCAAATCTACCAATAGTTGGGCTAATAGTCGACGTAGTTGATGTTTTCGTCGTTCTGAGTGCCTACCTAACTTGGGTGTCACACCAGGGGCCTATTCACTAATATAGATATTAGTTGAAAGTGTTTATCTATTTTGAAAATCTCCTGCGAGAGATAGTCTCCTCCGATGTCTCTTCCAATGTCTCAGGGGTTCGTCTATTTTACAGAATAGCTCCAGTGACGGTGAAAAAGAGATATATGGATCCTAATACATGAAAATCCCATAGTATCCATGAAGTGCTAGATGCGCCCCCGGGAGTTCAATTCCTTAATAATAAACGCATTAGTAATACCTATTCGATGGGTACCTACCTACCTCAATCCATACTTCCACGTTTTCACTCATGAATTTGATAACAGTTTAAATGAAATTGAAAAAAGTCTCAATTATATAAACAGAAAAAGTTGAATTAGGGGGCTTAATGCTTGTATTATACCTACACATAATGAAAGGCTCAACCCGCTACCTCAACCCGTACTTGGATGTTTTTACACTTGAATCAATAATATGTGTAAATTTTTAATGAAAATTGGCTTACGTTTATGGAATGAAAAAAACCCGATCAAAATTACCGTTGTTGCAGATGACCGATATGTTACACGATTTATCACTGTCAAACAAACGAGAAATAGACTCTTTCTTTCGAGGAAAGACACCTAATTAGCTGTCTCTCTGAAAGAGATCGAGAATGCCAAGATGGCCGCCAACGCTCTCTTTTAAAAGTTACTGAATAACCCTGTCATGGATACTAAAATCTCTTCTGCCAAAAGGGAGAGTCAGACCGAAAAGAGATGTCTCTTTTGCTTGGTGAATAGTGCCTAAACCCTCCTGAGTCAGATTGGAACATGGATGTTTCCAGCTATTTGATAGGAATTGGTCGTTAATATGATCTCGAATTCCAAGAATCTACCAATAGTTGACTCTTAAAGTCGACCTAGTTGCTGTTGTTCATCGTTCTGAGTGCCTACCTAACTTGGGTGTCCCACCAATGCCTCGATCCTTCCCATTTAGGCTGGAACTTGGAAGTTTCCAACTATTTGATTGGAGTTAGTTTTTAATGTGATCTCAAATTTCCAAAGATCTACCAATAGTTGGGCTAATAGTCGACCTAGTTGATGTTCCAATTGTATGGAGCTGATACCAAGACGAAAGTCAAGAAGCGAGTTCATACTCATCGTCAAGGGTCTGTAATGCATCAGTTTACCACAAGATAATGGAAATATCTCGTATTGAAGATAATCTAGGAACCTAACCCCTGCTACAAGTAGTTCCAGCAGCTGTCGATCCTTCTCATTTAGGCTGGAACTTGGAAGTTTCCAACTATTTGATTGGAGTTAGTTTTTAATGTGATCTCAAATTTCCAAAGATCTACCAATAGTTGGGCTAATAGTCGACCTAGTTGATGTTTTCGTCGTTCTGAGTGCCTACCTAACTTGGGTGTCACACAAGGGGCCTATTCACTAATATAGATATTAGTTGAAAGTGGTTATCTATTTTGAAATCTCCTGCTAGAGATAGTCTCCTCCTCCGATGCCTCTTCCAATGTCTCCGGGGTTGGTCTATTTTACAGAATAGCTCCAGTGACCTTGAAAAAGAGATATGGATCCTAATACACGAAAATGCCATAGTATCCATGAAGTGCGAGATGTTTGTGCCCCCGGCAGTTCAGTTCCTTAATAATGAACGCATTAGTAATACCTATTCAATGGGTACCTACCTACCTTAATCCATACTTCGACGTTTATACTCATGAATTGGATAAAAGTTTAAATGAAATTGAAAAAAAGGCTCAATTATATAAACAGAAAAAGTCGAATTAGGGGGCTTAATGCTTGTATTATACCTACACATAATGAAAGGCTCAACCCGCTACCTCAACCCGTACTTGGACGTTTTTACTCTTGAATCAATAACATGTGTAAATTTTTAATGAAAATTGGCTTACGTTTATGGAATGAAAAAACCCGATCAAAATTACCGATGTTGCAGATGACCGATATGTTACACGATTTATCACTGTCAAACACGAGAAATAGACTCTTTCTTTCGAGGAAAGCCACCTAATTAGCTGTCTCTCTGAAAGAGATCGTGAATGCCAAGATGGCCGCCAACGCTCTCTTTTAAAAGTTACTGAATAACTCTGTCATGGATACTAAAATCTCTTCTGCCAAAAGGGAGAGTCAGACCGAAAAGAGATGTCTCTTTTGCTTAGTGAATAGTGCCTAAGCCCTCCTGAGTCAGATTGGAACATGGAAGTTTCCAGCTATTTGATAGGAATTGGTCGTTAATATGATCTCGAATTCCAAAATCTACCAATAGTTGACTCTTAAAGTCGACCTAGTTGCTGTTGTTCATCGTTCTGAGTGCCTACCTAACTTGGGTGTCCCACCAATGCCTCGATCCTTCCCATTTAGGTTGGAACTTGGAAGTTTCCAACTATTTGATTGGAGTTAGTTTTTAATGTGATCTCAAATTTCCAAAGATCTACCAATAGTTGGGCTAATAGTCGACCTAGTTGATGTTCCAATTGTTTGGAGCTGATACCAAGATGAAAGGCAAGAAGCGAGTTCATACTCATCGTCAAGGGTCTGTAATGCACCAGTTTGCCACAAGATAATGAAAATATCTCGTATTGCAGATAATCTAGGAACCTAACCCCTGCTACGAGTAGTTCCAGTAGCTGTCGATCCTTCTCATTTAGGCTGGAACTTGGAAGTTTCCAACTATTTGATTGGAGTTAGTTTTTAATATGAACTCAAATTTCCAAAGATCTACCAATAGTTGGGCTAATAGTCGACCTAGTTGATGTTCCAATTGTATGGAGCTGATACCAAGATGAAAGGCAAGAAGCGAGTTCATACTCATCGTCAAGGGTCTGTAATGCATCAGTTTACCACAAGATAATGAAAATATCTCGTATTGAAGATAATCTAGGAACCTAACCCCTGCTACAAGTAGTTCCAGTAGCTGTCGATCCTTCTCATTTAGGCTGGAACTTGGAAGTTTCCAACTATTTGATTGGCGTTAGTTTTTAATATGATCTCAAATTTCCAAAAATCTACCAATAGTTTGGCTAATAGTCGACCTAGTTGATGTTTTCGTCGTTCTGAGTGCCTACCTAACGTGGGTGTCTCACCAGGGGCCTATTCACTAATATAGATATTAGTTGAAAGAGGTTATCTATTTTGAAAATCTCCTGCGAGAGATAGTCTCCTCCTCCGATGTCTCTTCCAATGTCTCAGGGGTTCGTCTATTTTACAGAATAGCTCCAGTGACGGTGAAAATGAGATATATGGATCCTAATACACGAAAATGCCATAGTATCCATGAAGTGCAAGATGCGCCCCTGGGAGTTCAATTCCTTAATAATGAACGCATTAGTAATACCTATTCAATGGGTACCTACCTACCTCAATCCATACTTCCACGTTTTCACTCATGAATTTGATAACAGTTTAAATGAAATTGAAAAAAGTCTCAATTATATAAACAGAAGAAGTCGAATTAGGGGGCTTAATGCTTGTTATACCTACACATAATGAAAGGCTCAACCCGCTACCTCAAACCCGCACTTGGACGGTTTTACTCTTGAATCAATAATATGTGTGAATTTTTAATGAAAATTGGCTTACGTTTATGGAATGAAAAAAACACACGATCAAATTTACCGATGTTGCAGATGAACGAGTATGTCACACGATTTATCACTGTCAAACAAACGAGAAATAGACTCTTTCTTTCGAGGAAAGACACCTAATTAGCTGTCTCTCTGAAAGAGATCGAGAATGCCAAGATGGCCGCCAACGCTCTCATTTAAAAGTTACTGAATAACCCTGTCATGGATACTAAAATCTCTTCTGCCAAAAGGGAGAGTCAGACCGAAAAGAGATGTCTCTTTTGCTTGGTGAATAGTGCCTAAGTCCTCCTGAGTCAGATTGGAACATGGATGTTTCCAGCTATTTGATAGGAATTGGTCGTCAATATGATCTCGAATTCCAAAAATCTACCAATAGTTGACTCTTAAAGTCGACCTAGTTGCTGTTGTTCATCGTTCTGAGTGCCTACCTAACGTGGGTGTCCCACCAATGCCTCGATCCTTCCCATTTAGGTTGAGA
This sequence comes from Leptopterna dolabrata, assembly GCA_954871275.1. Lineage (NCBI taxonomy): Eukaryota > Metazoa > Arthropoda > Insecta > Hemiptera > Miridae > Leptopterna > Leptopterna dolabrata. Next base: position 11,947,574 of record OX940990.1, on the reverse strand, counting down.
CTTGAGGTTTCCATCCACTTGATAGGAATTGTTCATTAATATGATGTAGAATATTCAAAAGCCATCAGTATTTGGCCTAATAGTCGACCTAGTTGAGGTTCCAATTGTATGGAGCTGATGCCAAGACGAAAGTCAAGAAGCGAGTTCGTACTCATCGTCAAGGGTCTGTAATGCATCAGTTTACCACAAGATAATGAAAATATCTCGTATTGAAGATAATCTAGGAACCTAACCCCTGCTACAAGTAGTTCCAGTAGCTGTCGATCCTTCTCATTTAGGTTGAAACTTGGATGTTTCCAACTATTTGTGATTTGAATTAGTTGTTAATATGAACTCAAATTTCCAAAAGTCTACTAATAGTTGGCCTAATAGTCGACCTAGTTGATGTTTTCGTCGTTCTGAGTGCCTACCTAACTTGGGTGTCACACCAGGGGCCTATTCACTAATATAGATATTAGTTGAAAGTGGTTATCTATTTTGAAAATCTCCTGCGGGAGATAGTCTCCTCTTCCGATGTCTATTCCAATGTCTCAGGGGTTCGTCTATTTTACAGAATAGCTCCAGTGACGGTGAAAAAGAGATATGGATCCTAATACACGAAAATGCCATAGTATCCATGAAGTGCGAGATGTTTGCGCCCCCGGGAGTTCAATTCCTTAATAATGAACGCATTAGTAATACCTATTCAATGGGTACCTACCTACCTCAATCCATACTTCCACGTTTTCACTCATGAATTTGATAACAATTAAATGAAATTGAAAAAATTCTCAATTATATAAACAGAAAAAGTCGAATTAGGGGGCTTAATGCTTGTATTATACCTACACATAATGAAAGGCTCAACCCGCTACCTCAACCCGTACTTGGACGGTTTTACACTTGAATCAATAATATGTGTACATACTGTACATTTTTAATGAAAATTGGCTTACCTTTACGGAATGAAAAAAAACCCACGATCAAATTTACTGATGTTGTTGGAGATGACCACCGATATGTTACACGATTTATCACTGTCAAACAAACGAGAAATAGACTCTTTCTTTCGAGGAAAGACACCTAATTAGCTGTCTCTCTGAAAGAGATCGAAATGCCAAGATGGCCGCCAACTCCTGTTAGAAGTTACTGAATAACCCTGTCATGGATACTATGAAAATCTCTTCAGCCAAAAGGGAGAGTCAGAACGAAACGAGATGTCTCTTTGGCTCGGTGAATAGTGCCTAAGTCCTCCTGAGTCAGATTGGAACATGGATGTTTCCAGCTATTTGATAGGAATTGGTCGTCAATATGATCTCGAATTCCAAAAATCTACCAATAGTTGACTCTTAAAGTCGACCTAGTTGCTGTTGTTCATCGTTCTGAGTGCCTACCTAACGTGGGTGTCACACCAATGCCTCGATCCTTCTCATTTAGGTTGAGACTTGAGGTTTCCATCCACTTGATAGGAATTGTTCATTAATATGATGTAGAATATCCAAAAGCCATCAGTATTTGGCCTAATAGTCGACTTAATTAGTTGATGTTCCAATTGTATGGAGCTGATACCTGGACGAAAGTCAAGAAGCAATTTCGTACTCATCGTCAAGGGTCTGTAATGCATCAGTTTACCACAAGATAATGAAAATATCTCGTATTGAAGATAATCTAGGAACCTAACCCCTGCTACAAGTAGTTCCAGCAGCTGTCGATCCTTCTCATTTAGGTCGGAACTTGGAAGATTCCAACTATTTCGTCGGATTGGTCGTTAAATATGGTCTCACATGTCGAAAAACCAACGAAACTTGGCCTAATAGTCGACTTAATTAGTTGGAGTTTCCATCGTATGGAGCAGATACCTGGACGAAAGTCAAGAAGCGAGTTCGTACTCATCGTCAAGGGTCTGTAATGCATCAATTTACCACAAGATAATGAAAATACCTCGTGTTGATGATACTGTAGGTGTCTGCCACCTGCTACAAGTAGTTTCAGTAGGTAACTTGTCTAATGTGGTTCGAAGTTTCATGGTTATCCCTTCCTCTCCCCGTCTATGTAATTATGAAGAAATATCTCTTAGAATAAAGACAAATAACTAAGTAGCACATACCTTTAATGGAGGGAGATCCGAGGATGAAGGTGGTAGAAGTCAAATCCGAGCACTAATAAACACAACCATACATCGACACGGGTCGACGATGCACTCCCGTAAATGTTTCGATTGCCCATAAATCACTTAACGCGGTCAAATCGGCGGAAGGCGGACGATTCGAGGAGAAAAAGCAACACACGAAACGTCGTAATTCAGTCGGGAAAATGTTGTTTTCTGAGATGAATTTTGAAAAAAAAACCACAGTCATGCAGCATGGCTATAAGAGCGAATTATCGAAGAAATAACTGATTTTATGTAAAATGTGATGTTTGGGATATCCCATTCAAATATGGGCAATCTTAAACTTATTGGGTAATTATAGGTATTCAAGTATGTACGTATATTGTAGTATTGGTACTACAATATACGTACAGTTACTTATCCAACATACGTACAGTACGTATGTTACGTATCCAATACAAAGTAGGTATTGGATACGTAACAAATTTTTTGTTCCATTTTTTGCCGAGTAACACCTCGGTTTGTAGATTTTCCAACGCTGAACACGATGGTGAAGTCAGAATTGCGATATCCCATTCCGTTATCAGATTAGAGCAGACGAACCAGGAAGAACATCTCAGGAAATAACCACGTTCCTTCATCTTCAAAGTGCTCCAGTTTGAGAACGGAATGAGATATCGCAATTCTGATTTCACCATCGTGTTCAGCGTAGAAAAACCTTTAAAATGAGGTGTCACTTGTCAGACTGCTTCATTTTGGGATTTTGTGGGTAATTTCCCCCCCCTAAAACTCCCCAAAATTCCCCCTTAGAGTGACCCGATTCTGCCCATCTACGAACTTAGCCTGTCGATTGCCAAGACAGATTTTTCGTGCATATTTGAACTTTTTATCTCAATTCTTTCGAGAGTTATCGTCTGGAATGACACATACATATATATATATATATATATATTATACATATATATATTATTATATATATATATATATATACATATAATTTTTGGTGTCTTTCGGTAGTGAATTCAGGATGGTCTGAAACGGATTTTGGTATAAAAATCTTTCGGAAATTTGAGTTTTAAAAATTTTGGACCGAGAACAATAGCTTCCTTTTCTTCGAAAATTCGCTAAAACCGTCACTCCGACCACCCCGTTCCGAGCCACCGTGGCAGACTGGTCTCATTCGGTGAAGGGTGGGGTGGGGTGACCTGTGCGGGTGGGGAAGGTCAGGAGGGGTGGCTGGTAGGTACGAACTCGAAATTCGAAATTTCAAAATATTCGATCGGAAATTGATCATTAATGAGATTTTGAAACCTTCCAATCCTGAAAACACCAATAGTTGACACTAATTGTCGACGTAATTGGTGTTTTCGTCTTGCCACGTACCAAGTTAGGTACCTACCAGCCTAAATCAGAGGAGTCGAGGCTGTGCCACCTTCATCCTCGGCTCTTCCTCTACTAACAATATAAGGACTATTTTGTTATTGTGATTATTGTTAGCAATATTTCTTTTAATACGTAATTGAAATTGTCGGAAACACTTCGTATGTTTTTGGGGATTTATTGCGTGTTTCTCTTATAATTTGAGGCAGATTTGAGACCTTTTGACCTATTTTGGGTTGGAAATTCGACGCCACGGCATTTCAAATATCATCAAGTTCACTGTTCACTGAATTTGCTACGTCCATTTTGATCCAATATGATGAATTTGCTACCTCCATTTTGATCCAATTTGACGAGGTCCTGACGTACTTTCAGGTGTTTGTGAATCACTTGGGCTTCAAATAGACTTCCCTTACTCAGTTAATTGCGTATTTCCCTTATAATTTGTGGCAGATTTGAGACCTTTTGACCAGTTTCGGGTTGGGAATTTGACGCCACGGCCTTTCGAATGTCTTCAAGTTCAGTGTTCACTGAATTTGCTACTTACATTTTGATCCAATATGACGAATTTGCTACCTCCATTTAGATCCATTTTGACGAGGTCCTGACGTACATTCAGTTGTTTGTGAATCACTTGGGCTTCAAATAGACTTCCCTTACTCATTTAATTGCGTATTTCTCTTATAATTTGTGGCAGATTTGAGACCTTTTGACCAGTTTCGGGTTGGGAATTTGACGCCACGGCCTTTCGAATGTCTTCAAGTTCAGTGTTCACTGAATTTGATACTTACATTTTGATCCAATATGACGAATTTGCTACCTCCATTTTGGTCCAATTTGACGAGGTCCTGAAGTACTTTCAGGTGTTTGTGAATCACTTGGGCTTCAAATCGACTTCACTTACTCAGTTAATTGCGTATTTCCCTTATAATTTGTGGCAGATTTGAGACCTTTTGACCAGTTTCGGGTTGGTAATTTGACGCCACGGCCTTTCAAATATCTTCAAGTTTACTGTTCACTGAATTTGCTACTTACATTTTGATCCAATATGACGAATTTGCTACCTCCATTTTGATCCAATTTGACGAGGTCCTGACGTACTTTCAGGTGTTTGTGGATCACTTGGGCTTCAAATAGACTTCCCTTACTCATTTAATTGTGTATTTCTCTTATAATTTGAGGCAGATTTGAGACCTTTTGACCAGTTTTGGGTTGGAGATTCGACGCCACGGCTTTTCAAATATCTTCAAGTTCACTGTTCCTGACGTGAGTGGTCTTTGCCTTCGTGTAGAAGATGATGCCGTCCAAAAGTACGCATTTGTCCTTTGAATAATCAAGCTTTCATCGATTCGGACTCACAATTTAATGCTTGAATTTCCTTGCTCAGAACAACACGACTTTAATGTTGTCCTGAACAAAGGAAATTCCTACCAGTCCAGCGTTTCGTATTCAGTTGAATCTTGTACATATATCTGGCCTTTTGGAGAGCTCATAGTCGCGATATTTTTCGAAATCCTGGAACTAAATGGCGTTTTGCACGTCTTGGTACCGAACAGGAATTTGCCGCCTACATTTTGATCCAATTTGAAGAGGGCCTGACGTACATTCAGGTGTTTGTGAATCACTTGGGCTTCAGATCGACTTCACTTACTCAGTTAATTGCGTATTTCTCTTATAATTTGACAGATTCGAGACCTTTTGACCTATTTTGGGTTGGAAATTCGACGCCACGGCCTTTCAAATATCTTCAAGTTTACTGTTCACTGAATTTGCTATTTACATTTTGATCCAATATGACGAATTTGCCGCCTCCCTTCTGGTCCAATTGTACGAGGTCCTGACGTACTTTCAGGGGTTTGTGAATCACTTGGGCTTCAGATCGACTTCACTTACTCAGTTAATTGTGTATTTCTCTTATAATTTGAGGCAGATTTGAGACCTTTTGACCTATTTTGGGTTGGAAATTCGACGCCTCGGCCTTTCAAATATCTTCAAGTTCACTGTTCACTGAATTTGCTACTTACATTTTGATCCAATATGACGAATTTGCTGCCTCCATTTTGAGCCAATTTGACGAGGTCCTGACGTACTTTCAGGGGTATGTGAATCACTTGGGCTTCAGATCGACTTCCCTTACTCATTTAATTGCGTATTTCTCTTATAATTCGAGGCAGATTTGAGACCTTTTGACCTATTTTGGGTTGGAAATTCGACGCCTCGGCCTTTCAAATATCTTCAAGTTCACTGTTCACTGAATTTGCTACTTACATTTTGATCCAATATGACGAATTTGCTACCTCCATTTTGATCCAATTTTAAGAGGTCCTGACGTACTTTCAGGTGTTTGTGGATCACCTGGGCTTCAAATAGACTTCCCTTACTCATTTAATTGCGTATTTCTCTTATAATTTGAGGCAAATTTGAGACCTTTTGACCTTTTTTGGGTTGGAAATTCGACGCCTCGGCCTTTCAAATATCTTCAAGTTCACTGTTCACTGAATTTGCTACTTACATTTTGATCCAATATGACGAACTTGCTACCTCCATTTTGATCCAATTTTAAGAGGTCCTGAAGTACTCTCAGGTGTTTGTGAATCACTTGGGCTTCAAATAGACTTCCCTTACTCATTTAATTGCGTATTTCTCTTATAATTTGAGGCAAATTTGAGACCTTTTGACCTATTTTGGGTTGGAAATTCGACGCCTCGGCCTTTCAAATATCTTCAAGTTCACTGTTCACTGAATTTGCTACTTACATTTTGATCCAATATAACGAATTTGCTACCTCCATTTTGATCCAATTTGACGAGGTCCTGACGTACTTTCAGGTGTTTGTGAATCACTTGGGCTTCAAATAGACTTCCCTTACTCAGTTAATTGCGTATTTCTCTTATAATTTGAGGCAGATTTGAGACCTTTTGACCTATTTTGGGTTGGAGATTCGACGCCACGGCCTTTCAAATATTTTCAAGTTCGCTGTTCACTGAATTTGCTGCTTACATATTGTTTCAATATGACGAATTTTTGCTACGTCCATTTTGATCATATTTGACGAGTTCCTGCAGTACTTCAGGTGTTTGTGAATCACTTGGGCTTCAAATCGACTTTCCTACTGTATTAATTGCGTATTTCTCTTATAATTTGAGGCATATTTGACCACTTTTGACAACTTTTGACGCCACGGACTTTCAGATGTGTTCAGGTTCAGTGTTCCTGACGTGAGTGGTCTTTTAGCTACAAAGTAAGCCTATTTCTATTGAAAAATCAAGCTGTCATCGATGTGAAACAAAAATTTGATGGATTTTCACCCAATTGCACGACAAATGTTGTTGTGAGCATGGAAAATTCCTACCAATCCAGCGTTTCATATTCAGTTGAATCTTGTGTACTTGTATCTGGCGTATTGGAGATCTCGTAATCGTGATATTTTCCGAAATCCTGGAACTAAACGGCGTTCCGCACGTCTTGGTACCCAACAAGAATTTGCCGCCTACATTTTGATCCAATTTGACGACGTCCTCACGTACTTTCAGGTGTTTGTGAATCACTTGGGCTTCAGATCGACTTCCCTTACTCAGTTAATTACGTATTTCTCTTATAATTTGAGGCAGATTTGAGACCTTTTGACCAGTTTTGGGTTGGAGATTGGACGCCACGGCCTTTCAAATATCTTCAAGTTCACTGTTCACTGAATTTGCTACTTACATTTTGATCCAATACGACGAATTTTCTACCTCCATTTTGGTCCAATTTGACGAGGTCCTGACGTACTTTCAGGTGTTTGTGGATCACTTGAGCTTCTAATCCACTTCTCTAACTCAGTTAATGGCTTATTCTCTTATAATTTGAGGCAGATTTGACCAGTTTTGACGCCACGGACTTTCAGATGTGTTCAGGTTCAGTGTTCCAGACGTCAGTGGTCTTTTAGCTGCAAAATAAGCCTATTTCTATTGAAAAATCAAGCTGTCATCGATGTGAAACCAAAAATTGATTTATTTTCACCCAATTGCACGACAAATGTTGTTGTGAGCAAGGAAAATTCCTACCAGTCCAGCGTTTCGTATTCAGTTGAATCTTGTACTTATATCTGGCCTATTGGAGAGCTCATAAATCATGATATTTTCTGAAACCGTGGAACTAAACGGCGTTTTGCGCGTCTTGAAACCGAACAGGTATTTGCCGCCTCCATTTTGATCCAATTTGACGAGGTCCTGACGTACTTTCAGGTGTTTGTGAATCACTTGGGCTTCAGATCGACTTCCCTAATTCATTTAATTAGGTATTTCTCTTATAATTTGAGGCAGATTTGACCAGTTTTGATGCCACGGACTTTCGAATGTGTTCAGGTTCAGTGTTCCTGACGTCAGTGGTCTTTTAGCTGCAAAATAAGCCTATTTCTATTGAAAGATCAAGCTGTCATCGATTTGAAACAAAAATTTGATGGATTTTCACCCAATTCCACGACTAAAATGTTGTCCTGAGCAAAGGAAATTCCTACCAATCTGGCGTTTCATTTTCAGTTGAATCTTGTACTTATATCTGGCCTTCTGGAGAGCTCATAATCATGATATTTTTCGAAATCCTGGAACTAAACGGCGTTCCGCACGTCTTGGTACCGAACAAGAATTTGCCGCCTCCATTTTGATCCAATTTGACGATGTCGTGACGTACTTTCAGGTGTTTGTGAATCACTTGGGCTTCAAATAGACTTCACTTACTCAGTTAATTACGTATTTCTCTTATAATTTGTGGCAGATTTGAGACCTTTTGACCAGTTTTGGGTTGGAAATTTGACGTCACGGCCTTTCAAATATCTTCAAGTTCACTGTTCACTGAATTTGCTATTTCCATTTTGATCCAACATGACGAATTTGCTACCTCCATTTTGGTCCAATTTGACGAGGTCCTGACGTACTTTCAGGTGTTTGTGAATCACTTGAGCTTCAAATCGACTTCCCTAACTCAGTTAAATGCGTATTTCTCTTGTAAGGCAGATTTGACCAGTTTTGACGCCACGGACTTTCAGATGTGTTCAGGTTCAGTGTTCCTGACGTGAGTGGTCTCTTAGCTGCAAAATAAGCCTATTTCTATTGAAAGATCAAGCTGTCATCGATTTGAAACCAAAATTTTTTATGTATTTTGTCCCAATTCCACGACTAAAATGTTGTTGTGAGCAAGGAAAATTCCTCCCAATCCAGTGTATCACATTCAGTTGAATCTTGTACTTATATCTGGCCTATTGGAGAGCTCGTAGTCGTGATATTTTCCGAAATCCTGGAACTAAACGGCGTTCCGCACGTCTTGGTACCGAACAGGAATTTGCCGCCTACATTTTGATCCAATTTGACGAGGTCCTCACGTACTTTCATGTGTTTGTGAATCACTTGGGCTTCAGATCGACTTCACTTACGCAGTTAATTACGTATTTCTCTTATAATTTGTGGCAGATTTGAGACCTTTTGACCAGTTTTGGGTTGGAAATTTGACGCCACGGCCTTTCAAATATCTTCAAGTTTACTGTTCACTGAATTTGCTACTTACATTTTGATCCAATATGACGAATTTGCTACCTCCATTTTGATCATACTTGACGAGGTCCTGACGTACTTTCATGTGTTTGTGAATCACTTGGGCTTCAAATAGACTTCCCTAACTCAATTAATTGCGTATTCTCTTATAATTTGAGGCAGATTTGACAAGTTTTGACGCCACGGACTTTCAGATGTGTTCAGGTTCAGTGTTCCTGACGTGAGTGGTCTTTTAGCTACAAAATAAGCCTATTTCTATTGAAAGATCGAGCAGCCATCGATTTGAAACCCATATTTGATGTATTTTCACCCAATTCCACGACTAAAATGTTGTCCTGAGCAAAGGAAATTCCTATCAATCCAGCGTTTCATATTCAGTTGAATCTTGTACTTATATCTGGCCTATTGGAGAGCTCATAATCATGATATTTTCCGAAATCCTGGAACTAAACGGCGTTTTGCACGTCTTGGTACCGAACAGGAATTTGCCGCCTACATTTTGATCCAATTTGACGAGGTCCTGACGTACTTTCAGGTGTTTGTGAATCACTTGGGCTTCAGATCGACTTCCCTTACTCAGTTAATTGCGCATTTCTCTTATAGTTTGAGGCAGATTTGAGACCTTTTGACCTATTTTGGGTTGGAGATTCGACGCCCACGGCCTATCTAATATCTTCAAGTTCACTGTTCACTGAATTTGTTACTTACATTTTGATCCAATATGACGAATTTGCTGCCTCCATTTTGAGCCAATTTGACGAGGTCCTGACGTACTTTCAGGTGTTTTTGTATCACTTGAGCTTCAAATAGACTGCACTTACTCAATTAATTGCGTATTTCTCTTATAATTTGAGGCAGATTTGAGACCTTTTGACCAGTTTTGGGTTGGAGATTCGACGCCACGGCTTTTCAAATATCTTCAAGTTCACTGTTCCTGACGTGAGTGGTCTTTGCCTTCGTGTAGAAGATGATGCCTTCCAAAAATACGCATTTTTCTTTTGAAAAATCTAGCTGTCATCCATTTGAAACCAAAATTTATTGTATTTTCACCCATTTCAACGACTGAAATGTGAACAAAGAAAATGCCTACCAATCCAGCGTTTCACATTTAGTTTATCCTGTATACCTATATCTGGCTCATTGGAAAACTCATAATCACGAAATCAGCTGAGACCTTGGACTAAAGGAGTTTTGCACATCTTGGAACCGAACAAGAATTTGCTACTTACATTTTGATACATTTTGTGGCCCCTTGGTAGAGTGGTTGACTTCTGCCTCTGAACTTGATTCCAGTCTCCAGTTCTCTTCCCGGGAGGAACACAATATTTTTTGTCCTTTCATCACTTTCAGCATCTGTAATTCTCTTCAGCCATACTTTCTCTTTCTCACAGCCCTGTTTTGAAATTATGTCAAAATTCAAACCATAATATTGACTAAAATGAAATTACTCTGATAGGAGAACCACCAAAATGTGGAACGTTATTGCTATAGAATTTCCTGTCAATTTCGTAAAGCCGATTTATTTAAGGGTACTAATTATTATTGGCTGGGTAACGAACTAACCATTACTCTTGCAAGGACGGATTTTTCTGTTCAAGAACGAATCTTTTACCGCCGAAATTCTGTTTTTTAAATAATTTAAGGTAAGTAACTATTTTATTTAAAAAACAGAATTTTTTACCGCCGAAATTGTTTTTTAAATAATTTAATTAGATTTAAAAAACAGAATTTCGGCGGTAAAAAAATTCATTCTGGAGCAGAAAAATCCGTCTCCGCAAGTGTAGAGAGTTTTGATACCGCAAATTAAAACAACAACCTCATAGTTAGATGATAGTGATGTTAGTGATTAGTTCGTTACCCAGCCCAATCCCTCTGTTGCGCAGCGGTCCAAATTTACAGATGTTCGGTCTGAAAAATTAAATAAAAAAAAGAAGATTTTTCAGTAACAACCTCGAGCTCCCCCCAGGAAAGCCCGAGCACTGTAGCCGGCCCCCGAATAAAAGTTTGCAACAAATGCGTGGGATTCAATAATTCAATCATTAATTATTTGTAGTTTTTCATGAATCATAAGGCAAATAATAAACCGTTGTATAATAATTTACCTGTATAGGTGCGTCTTCTACGTAGATAGGATGATGAACCGTTGTGTAAGAATTTACCGTTGTGTAATAATTTGCCAATTAATATTACTTCAACGGTTGCTAAAGTTCCGAAAGTACCTATCAACCAAATCCAAAAGAGCCATCATTTTTTCAAATGAATTAGTATCACAGAACAACCAGTTCGACTTCATACAGCCATCCTTGATTATAATCAGGTGCTCCCTAGCGATGATATCCGGGCCGGATTTATACCGTTTGATTCGCGATCGTGTTGACGAAGCTTTTCGGCGCAAACGAACGGCTGGACGTACATTACTCCGGGTCGTCTCAAAAAATTCTTTAGTTCGAGATCAATTTAAAAACGTAAAAAAAACTATACCCTTCTATTGAAAGTTTTCGAGCTAAGGCGTTCTGAAAATGTCAACCCCTATTTTGTTTTTCATGCACGATTCCGAAGGTTCATTATGCAAATAATAAGCCAAAAATTTATGTCCTCCAAAATGAAAATTTCCACCTCCGTTTTCCGTTTCAGACAGAGGAAAATTTTTGGTTCCGTGTCTGTCTGAGGTCAATTCCTTGTAACGCCCATAACTGCTCGAAATAATGGTCGGCGTGGGCTGAAATGTGGAGGGTAAGTGCGAGTTGGGTCATAGATGGTTCCATACCAAAATCATGGAAAAAGTAAGGTAACTTTCGTCTGCGCATGCGCAAACGTCAAATACTTGAAACGCCCATAACAACCTAAAATATCGTTGAAATGAGTTCAAACTTGGAGTGTCGATCAGAAATGTGACTCATAATTCCACGTGAATTTCATTGGAATTGTACTGTAACTTTCGTTTGCGCATGCGCGAACATGAAATGTTGGACTATTTCCTTGTAACGCTTCTAACTACGCGAATAATAGTCGTAGAGAGCTGAAATTTTGAGGGTCCACGGGGATTGGATCGCAGATGTTCCCTTCTCAGAATCATTGAAAACGTGATGTAACTTTCATCTGCGCATTCGCAAACGCGAAATACTTGATACGCCCATAACTACCCTAACTATCGTTGAAATGAGTTCAGACTTGGAGGGACGATCAGGAATAACACTTCGATTGTTCCTTATGAATTTCATTGGAATCGTACTGTAACTTTCTTCTGCGCATGTGTGAACATTAAATGTTGACAAAATTTTGAAATGTTTGATCCTATTTCGCATGTTAGGCAATTTATTACTACTCGATTTACTGCTATTCAATCATTTTGACGCATCATTTTTTACCAACTGATTCTACACGTCCATGTTACAGTAAGTGAGGAAGCTATACTGCCCACCCAACTTGGCAGACTTTTTTCTAAATGTAGGAATGCGCGGTGTCGTTTACTATGTTTTTTTGGTCGCTGATTCGATAGCAAATAGTTCCAGCATGTTCAGACTTCGTCGAGTGGTCAAAATCAAAATTTTTTTTATTCAGAACACCCAAAAATGATTTTTTGACTTAATTTTTCTGCACGTCGTGCCACTCTGTTCTCAACAAGTGCCCGGTCTGGGTCGTAATGAGTGCTCTGGCAGTCATGTTCATTCGGATTACAGAGCATCCGCTGGTGACAAATGACCATTAGTGTAATTTCTTAATTTCCCAAAATATTTCTTTGAAAATTCGCTCCTTAATCCATGCTGCATCACTGGAATTTTTTTTTTTAATTACGCGGAAATCCCAGCCCTGCTCATAACTAAGCATAGGGAACGCTACAATGTCAGCCCTTTTCTCGGTGAGTTCTCCAAGCTCGAAGGCGGTTGTTGCTGAGGATGCGCACGTTGCTGCCTCGTATTATAACAAGGGAGGGCTCTCACTTTGCGAGATAGAGAAAGGGCGAAGGTTTCAGGGAGCCCTCGGGGGTGCGACCAAGTATTGATCGTTTCGCAGGGTCCTCCGCACCAGCTTCCGCCCTCTCGCATCCTCCGTTGTTAGCGTTGAATCCTTCTGAACTTGGGATAATATGCCCCCATCGCTGCAAATCTGTGAGTGGTTTGCAGTTTTTTAGGGCATTTGTAGAAGAAATTTACTATTGCTGTTAGTTCAAATGGATTTTACTTCCACGTTCCTATTATGCAGGAAAACCGTCAGAAATGTTTGAGAAAACTCTGGAATCTCGTTCATAAGTATTCAAAACGAGGTTTTCTGCTTGATGGTGCTCCGAAAGGAATGTATACTCGTATTGGAATTTCAAAAAGGGGCTTCTTCAAATTTTCCGCTTTTTTTGAATTTTCCGTCGTAACTTCTTTAAAATACGGTTGTAACTTCCTTAAAATGGTCGTAACCTCCTTAAAATAAGGTAACTTCCTTAAAATGGTCGTAACTTCCTTAAAATAAGGTAACTTCCTTAAAATTGTCGTAACTTCCTTACAATATGGCCATAACTTCCTTAAAATGGTTGTAACTTCCTTAAAATGGTCATAACATCCTTGAAATGTCGTAACATCCTTGAAATGGTCGTAACATCCTTGAAATGGTCCTAACGTCCTAATAGTGGTAACTTCCTTTAAATGGTGGTAACTTCCTTAAAATAAGGTCGTAACTTCCTTAAAATACAGTCGTAACTTCCTTAAAATACAGTCGTAACTTCCTTAAGTATTGATCGTTTGCAGGGTCCTCCGCTCCAGCTTCCGCCCTCTCGCATCCTCCGTTGTTAGCATTGAATGTCCTTCTGAACTTGGAATATTTGCCCCCATCGCTGCAAATCTGTGAGTGGTTTGCAGTTTTTTAGGGCATTTGTAGAAGAAATTTACTATTGCTGTTAGTTCAAATGGATTTTACTTCCACGTTCCTGTTAAGCAGGAAAATCGTCAGAAATAGGTGTTCGAGAAAACAGTGGAATCTCGTTCAAAAGTGCTCAGAACGAGGTTTTCTGCTTGATGGTGCTCCGAAAGGAATGCATATTGGAATTTCAGAAAGGGCTTTTTCAAATTTTCCGCTTTCTTCGAATTTTCCGTCGTAACTTCTTTAAAATACGGTTGCAAGTTCCTTGAAGTGGTCGTAATGTCCTAATGTTGGTAACTTCCTTAAAATGGTCATAACTTCCTTAAAATAAGGTAACTTCCTTAAAATGGTCGTAACTTCCTTAAAATAAGGTAACTTCCTTAAAATGGTCGTAACTTCCTTACAATATGGCCATAACTTCCTTAAAATGGTCGTAACTTCCTTAAAATGGTCGTAACATCCTTGAAATGGTCGTAACATCCTTGAAATAGTCGTAACGTCCTAATGGTGGTAACTTCCTTAAAATGGTCGTAACTTCCTTAAAATACAGTCGTAACTTCCTTAAAATTGTAGTAAATTTCTTACAATACAGTCCTTCCTTAAAATGGTCAGTACTTCCTTAAAATACGGCCGTAGCTTCCTTGAAAAAATGGGGTCTTTCAGAGTGTCCGCTTTTTTAGATTTTCCGAGGTTGTTAGTTGATGATGCTCCGAAAGGACGTGTTTTGGAATTTCAAATGGTCGTAACTTTTTGGGGTCAGAAATTTCACAACAGGTGAAAGACTGCACAACGTCGCGGGAAATGTGGCAAAAACTTGAGTCCATCTACCAATCGAGCGGACCTGCCAGGAAGGCAACTTTGCTGAAGCAGCTCATGCTACGGAAAATGAGTGAAGATGATGATGTTCGGGAACATCTGATGAAGTTTTTCGATACAGTCGACAAGCTAAAAGACATGGAAGTAGACATAAATAAGGATTTGCTGACAATTATGTTGCTCTACAGTCTTCCTGATAGCTTTGAAAACTTCAGATGCGCGATAGAAACGCGGGATGACCTTCATACTCCCGAGGCCTTGAAAATCAAGATCATCGAGCAAAGTGACTCCCGTAAAGACAAAAATGTAGATCAGAATGCTATGATGGCGAAAAAGAAATTCCTAAATAAGAAAAAAGAAAATCAGTCATCAGAAGAGAAGGGTGAAAAACCATTCCCGTACAAATGTAATTCATGTGGTAGGAAAGGACACAAAGCTACTGAATGCCGAAAGAAGAAGCAAGTCCAATCCGTAAGGCACAGTACGGAAGATAGTATGTTGATGACTGAAACATCATTGACCGTTTCAAATGCAACGAACTGGTGCCTTGACAGCGGTTGCAGTTCGCACATGTGTAGCGATGAAGAAAGGTTTGTAAAACTCGAAACTGCAGATTGCAACAGGGTGAACCTCGCTAACACATCCTGGTTATGTGTATCAAGCAAAGGTACGGTAAAGATGAAAGTGTCAATAGAAGGTGAAAACAGAGTGGTAAATCTCAATGAAACCCTACATGTCCCAGATTTGAGATCAAATTTACTGTCAGTCGGCAAAATGACAGATAGAGGACACACTGTAATTTTTACAAAGACGTCTGCCGAAGTTATGAATAAAGACGGCAGAGTTGTACTCATTGCTAAACGTATGAATGGTCTCTATTTCGTGGAAGAAAATTCATCAGAAGAAGCGAGAACAATAGAGGACACCAAAGCCAAGTCAAACCTTCTACTATGGCATCAACGATTTGGACACTTGAATGAAGTGGATCTCAAAGCACTTCAAAACAAGGATAGAGCACTAGGATTGAACTTGAAGGGAAATGAAAAGTTGACCGATTGCAATGTATGTGTGCAAGGAAAGATGTCACAGAAGCCTTTTCCGAAGAAATCCAATCGCTCATCTGAAATATTGGACATCATCCATACCGATTTGTGCGGACCAATGAGAGTTCAATCAAGAGGTGGAGCACGATATTTTTTGACCCTAATTGACGACTCTTCTAGATGGTGCGAGGTCAGGTTTCTGAAGAAGAAAAGTGAAGTCCTTGTGGAATTTAAGAAATTCAAAACTATGGTAGAAAATCAAAAGGGAAGAAAGATCAAGTGCATTCAATCGGATAATGGAAGAGAATACTGCAATCGAGAATTTGACGAGTATTTGGAAACCTGTGGTATTACTAGAAGACTGACGGTTCCACATACTCCCGAACAGAATGGAGTAGCAGAGAGGAAAAACCGTACTTTAGTCGAAACAGCCAGATGTATGCTGATTCAAGCCAAATTGCCAGCATCTTTTTGGGGAGAAGCCATTTTTGCTGCAAATCACATACGAAATAGATGTCCATCCTCAAGCATCGATGGAAACACTCCTTTTAAACTGTGGAATGGTATAATACCAACTGTATCTTACTTTCGAACCTTCGGATGTAAAGCTTATTTTTTGAACAAGGAATCCGGAAAAGATAAATTTGCTCCTAGAGCGAAGCCCTGTGTCTTTATCGGATATTCAGAGCAATCCAAAGGGTATCGAGTATGGTCGCCAGCAGACCAGAAAGTTATAGTTTCAAGGGATATAAAATTTCTTGAACAACATACAGATGGAGATGGTTTTGAAGATTTTATGTCAAACAAAACGGACAACGATGAACAGAAAAATGAGGATATGATATATCAGAATGTTGTAGCCCAAAATCAAACAATGGAACTACAGATAAATGAAAGTGATGAATGGGAAAGCGACGATACTAATTCTGTTTTAAACCAGAACCATGAAACTGTTTCGTCTACCACAAGAACTGTACGAGGTAGAGGAAGACCGCGTATTGTTCGTTCAGGGAGCAGGGGAAGACCACGAAAAGTTTACAATCAAGTTCAAGTACCAATTCAAGTTACAGAATCTATTTCAGAACAAGAACCGATTAATGAACCAGAGGTACTTCCAGATCCTTCTGAAGAACAAGCAGGAATTGCGGAGCTCACACTGAAACAGGCACTCTCTCAACCGGATGGTACTGGATGGAGAGAGGCTTATAAATCAGAACTGTCGTCCTTAATCGAGAACAAAACCTTCATTATAGTAGACCGCCCAAATGAGCATAACGTGATTGGATGTCGAGTCGTTTTGAGAGAAAAGCTGAAAGCAAATGGTACTGTAGAAAGGAAAAAAGCCCGGTTGGTCGCACAAGGTTACAACCAACGTCAAGGGGTAGATTTCAACGAAACCTTTGCTCCAGTTGTTCGAATGAGCTCGATTAGAACAATCATGGCCTTGGCAGTCGAGAATGACATGGAAATTCATCAGCTTGATGTAGTCACAGCTTTTTTAAACGGTGATCTATACGAGACAATTTATATGAAAATTCCTGATGAATTTGAGTCAGTGTTGAATGACATCATCACTGATGAATCATCGTCCGTCACGATCAAATCAGATGCACAAAAAATGCTGAAAGAAATAAAGAGAGGGAACAAATGTTGTCTCCTACAGAAAGCTCTTTATGGACTGAAGCAAGCGAGCCGACAGTGGTACCTGAAATTGACTGAAAACGTCAGGAAGTTAGGTCTCAAACCACTGGAGTCGGAAACTTGCGTTTATCACGCAAGAAGAGGAAAAGACTTGCTGCTATTGGCCATTTATGTTGATGATTTATGGTTGGCTTCAACAAGCAAGAAGTGGACGGAGGAGATGATCCAAATGTTAATGAAAACATTCAAAATGAAATATCGTGGCACGATCAATTATGGACTAGGAATCGAGTTTGTTCAACGCCTCAACGAGGGGAAGCTGTTTATGTCGCAACGAAAGTATACGTTGGATATCATGAAGCGTTTCGGCATGGGAGAATGCAAACCCGTGAAAACTCCAACAGAAGTTGGGGTCAAACATCGAAAACCTGAAAAAGTTAGCCAAGAGGAACTCAACAAATACCCCTATCAGCGGCTCATAGGTTCACTCATGTACCTTGCTGTCAGTACTCGCCCTGACATCGCTTTTGCAGTGACTTCACTCAGCCAGTTCAACAACTGCTACACTCAGGAGCATTGGATGGCAGCCAAAAGAGTGTTGCGCTATCTAAAAGGGACACTGGAGTATGGTATCACGTTCCATAAAACTGGAAAACCATTAGTTGGTTACGTGGATGCAGATTGGGGAAACTGTATCATGGACAGGCGCTCCTACTCTGGGTATATCTTCATACTAGGAGGAGCTGCCATCACATGGGAGGCTCGGAAGCAACGCACAGTCGCCTTGTCAAGCGTAGAAGCGGAGTACTTGGCACTTGGAGAAGCTACGAAGGAGGCAATTTTCCTACGGCAGTTTTTGAGCGCGATGGGAATCGAGAACCCAACGACTGTCATCTTCAATGACAATCAAAGCTCTCAACTACTTGTGAAGAATCCTGCCTACCATTCACGCACCAAACACATCGACATTCGACATCATTTCATCCGGAACTGTGTCGAAGAAAGAGTCGTTCATTTCAAGTACCTGCCGACAGCCGACATGCCAGCGGATATGTTTACAAAACCGCTAGATACCAACAAACATAAACGGTTTCCATGTGAGGTTGGAATTGGCCATTGCAACTTCATGGATACAGAAGATCTAATCGAGGGGAAGTAATGGAAGTACGATTTGATGCTTCCACAAAGTTATTATTCTTCGCTTGACGACAAAATTCCACTCACATGATTTGAATGTTTTCCCAAAAATATATTGAGTTGATGTTCGGAATTTACTGCGTGTACTTTGTGAATATTATATTTATAAGACGTTCACCTTATTCGATGGTTAAAACTAGTTGAAATTCGGTTCACTCGTGTACAGAAGCGAGAAAAATGGTTGAGTCCCTCATTAATTGGCGAGAAAAACGAGTGTGTGGTGGGGGAAAACGTGACAACCTTTAAATTTTGAACAAACCCTCCCCCCCTCCCCTAGAGCCACGTGGCGTCAGAGACACTTGACCACCGGCACCACAATGAGTGAGGGGGCAGAAAGAAGAATCAACTTGCATAAAGGAAAAACTCTTCAATTTTTCAGCAACATGTTGCTATTGTTATTGGAGTCGGGTACGTTAACGAGGAGGGCGGTCCATCTCCGCCTCCACCGCCCACTTTCTCTCTCGAAATTTTTTTTTTTTTTTTTTTTTGGGTTTGTTTGGTTGTTTCGCGATACTACCCGTTCGAAGGAGGACCCGTTTTTAATGGTTTCGTGATGTCGGTTTGTTCGGGGTGTGGAGGGCCGGGGAACACGTGTCCACCCTCGGGGGCCACGTGGGGGACACGTGCCGCCTCTCATATTGCGGCCGTGCCGAGGAGGTCGTCTACAAACAGAACTCGAAGCCAATAAGAGGTCCGAAACTCGCTTTATTAAAAAGTCCCAGTCAGGCGGCAAGCGTGGCCCGTGTGAGCGAATTTCGGTTAGCCCGGCTCCGCGTGCCTGTTTTCGCCCGTCGAAGAAACCGAAAAACTCGAAAAGACCGAGAGCAAAAATCAACACCGGAGACCCGCATCCGGTGTTGGTTTTTCGTACACCCATTTTCGAGGGGCCCCTGAGGACGTGTACCAAATTTCAACCCTCGGGACCATCAGGTGCTTGAGTTATTGAAGTTCGAAAAAAAAATTTCTCCTTTTGACAGGGCTACAGGCTCAGAGAGCAGAGACAACGGATCGAGCAGAAATTTTGCACACACCCCTCAATTTGGTTGGTTGTACTCCAAAGAATTTCCTTTTATGCAATTTCCCCCCCCCCCCCTCCATTTTCACCCACAGTTAAGTGGTTGGGTTGGGGGGTAGGAGTAGGTTAGATAGCGATTTAAGAGCGGAAATTGTCCACAAACATTCGTAATGCTCCAAGAAAAGTGTCTTTTGCGCAACCCCCCCCCCCCCCCCCCACCCTCCTCTTCGTCTTTGGGGGGGGGGGGGGATTTTTGGTGAGAAGGTTTCAAGGCCAATCCGACCCGAAATAGTTCCAAAAGCGGCAACGACGTTGTGCTTCAAAATGAGCCAATTTTAAATTACTCATCACTCTCCCAAAAATCAACCGATTTTCACTCTGGAAACGAACATGTATTCGGTAGACCCATGGAATTGACGCTCGCTGTCGGTTTTATTTGTAAAGTAGGTATACAATTTTTAAAATTTGTTTTTCAAATTTTTGGTTCAGCACTCAAACTAGGCATTGTACCGAGTGCAGAACTTTCTTCAAAATCAAAATCGGATGGATAGAACGGTCGTAATCCTTTGAGAGAGCTAAGCCAGTCAGAGGGCAGCTCAGTGCGCCGCCTTAGGGGTCGAAGTCGAACATCTACCCTATCTGATGGCCGCTGCTGGAGGTGGTTCGAATCTCACCAGAGCGCAGAAGCTCACCTGTAAATCATAAAAATAATAAATAATAAATTGTAAATAAGTACCTACAATTATTATAATACTAGTATATGACTGAGAGTGAATATTATTTTATTATAGGTACGAGTGTAGGTATTACAGGTACTTTTATTGTAGGTACTAGCTAATAAGGGTTCCTCACCATTACTTCACGCAGTTGCGCGTTTTGGTTTATTAGTTCAATAATGACCCTTCGGAATCGAGCATGAAAAAAAAATTTGATGGTTTCCATTTGAAGTTATGTAAAATCCGAAAATGTAAAAACAAAAATTTACCGAGCAGAAATTTTGCACACACACATTGGTTTTGCTCCTAGAAAGTGCTTATGGTGCGATCTATCCCCACCACCATGTGGGGGGGGGGGGGGTTAGGGGTAGGTTAAAGAGGGTTTCAACAAGAGCTGTAATTTGCGTACACATACAGTCGTAATGCTCCAAGGAAGTGCCTTATGGTCGGGGTAGAATTTTTTTTGCATTTATTTCCATGTAAATTACAAAAATTACAGAAAAAAAATAACAAATACACTTCTGGTTAAAAATTAAAATAAACTTATAACACTATTACGGAAATATAATTCCCCATATGGGCACCAACCCGTGTCGGGGAATGAGTATTACAAAAAATATATATGTAAAAAGTTGTGTGATATTCTTATTATATACATTTATCATTTACCTATTCCATTTTTCCATCATATTTTTATCATCATTTTACCATGAAATATGTCTTAAGCGCAGTTTTGGTCTTTCTGTTATTATGCGGTGAGTTTATCAAAATTGATCGAAGGTCAGGAGGAAAACCGTTAAAAACTATCACACCTTGATACAGGAAGAAGTTTTTGGCTGCTGTGCTTTTAATTTTTGGTATTTCCATGTTATCGCCGTCCTAAAAACGGGTGTAAAATGCATGGTGAGGTCTGGTGATCTCCTTACTTTTTAGTAACTGCAATACAGCACTTCTTTCATAGAGCTGATTTACATTTAGTAGCCGAAGTTTCTTGAATAATTTTGCACACACATTCGTTATGTTCCAAGGGAGTGGCCTTTTTTGGATTTTCTCCCCCCTCCCCCCCCCCTTTTAAATTTTTTTTAAAGTTAGTAGGTAGTTAGGTCCTGAAGAATTTGTTAGCCACTGGGAAAAATGTATAGGTACTGATTTTGACTGCTAAGTAGGTACTAAGTTGGTAGTAATGAGTTGGTAGGTAGTACCGAGCAGGCTCATTGGTAGTGGCACTGAGTGAGTAGGTACCTACTGAAAAAATACTTAGGTACCTACTGGGAAAAAATTTTTTGCTTCATCAGTACAAAAATATGTGATATCCCCCTCCCCCCCCCACCAACCCTGTTGTAAACATTTACCCGCCAAAAAAAACCTCCCCAGCCGCCAAAAGGATTGATATCCACATTGCCCACCGAAGTAGCTAGCTCTTGGATGTGCATACAGAAACCTTTTCCTCATCACCTTGTTCCTTTCCCACAAACCTTGAAATTTCTTTCAACGTTTTTTGGCGTGCAGGTTTTTTCCCCCGGCAAGCAATAAGCCCAGCCAAACATCGTTGGAAGAAATTTCAAGGTTTGTGGGAAAGGAACAGGTTTCTATGTGCGCATCCAAAAGCCAGGTGCGGAACACCGAGCATTCTTTTTCAGCGAGCAAAATGGACATCAGACCTTTTTGCGGCTAAGGATGTTTTTTTGGCGGGTAAATTTTTTACAACAGGTTTTTTTTGGGATAGGTATACCTACATCATTAAACATATTCCGTAGTATTTAGCCGTAAAAAATACAAATTTGATCATTTCTGTGCTCCTCTAAACGCTTCTGCAATCCATTTCAATGATTAATTGAACATCGGGTAATTAATATTGAGTAGCCCATAATACCAATTTTTGACCCCCAAAAATCCAAATTTGACCCCTATTTTAAAAAACCTCGTGAATGTGCTGTATTTTTCGTTAGCTCAGTCTGTCCTTCTTTATAGTTTGCCTGCTTGGGGAGGTGCTTACCTGTCTACAATAGAGCCAATTGTCCTAATACAGAAAATCCTCATACGAATAATATCGAGAAGCAGCTTCATAGCTCGCACTAAACCAATATTTGAAAAATTGAAAATCAATAAAAAAAAAAAAAAAAAAAAAATCAAATCAATTCAAAATTAAAGGTTATTGGAAAGGAGCAACTATGTAAATTCCCCCAACATGAAA
Organism: Leptopterna dolabrata; assembly: GCA_954871275.1. Taxonomy (NCBI): domain Eukaryota; kingdom Metazoa; phylum Arthropoda; class Insecta; order Hemiptera; family Miridae; genus Leptopterna; species Leptopterna dolabrata. The sequence continues at coordinate 11,925,107 of OX940990.1, read as the reverse complement.
TGGGTACTAGGTTTCAGATAAATAAATATTCAACTGTCCCGTATTTTCGTACAACAGCAGCTCAGAATTCCTACACCTACAATAAATTGCTTTACGGTGTTAGAAAAAATTACTGGAACAACCAGAAAAATCAAATAGTATAATAAAAAATTACTTTTTTTTCAAAATAAAATTAGTCCATCTGGAGACTGTGTTATGTTCTATATAATAATATTATAACTGTATTATTTTTAATATGAGTTGGTATGGCCATACCGATTTTTCCATGATATTCCTTCGCTATTTTTCTACAACTGTTTTTATTTTTTCGTATCTATCTTAACCTATATTGCAGCTTGAAATAAGATCAGTTACAAGAGCGATTCATCTCCCTACCGCGGGCTATGCCCTTATAGGGGATTAATTTCAGACAGTATTTTTCTGCAATTTTAGTATTAATTTTCTGTTTTTTTTCTGTGTGGAAATGAAGGTTATTTTCATTTTCATTTCATATTATGTATGAAAAAAACTGGAACAGTCTTTTTCTGTCTTGACTCACACTTCCAATACCACTTCCTTCGATTTTATATCAACTGTTCGCGATTTTAGCCTTTTTGGCCCCTTAAAAACTTAAAATTTGACCCCCTTAGAAATTTTTTAAATTGCTCTCCTTCGAACTGATCCTTTAATTCGGCAATACGAACGTTTTGCCGAAATTTGGAATTTTTATTATGTACTCAAAGACAGAATGATATCATCTTGAGTGACGCGTAAATAATATACATATATACACATATAAATACACACTATATACATATAAATTATTGTTAAAATTTGGGGATGAATTCAGGATGCTCTGAAACGGATTTGCCTATAAAACAATTTCAAATTTCATGTTCTGGAAAGTTTGGACCCATTGTAGTAGCTTCATTTTCTTTGAAAATTCCCTCAATTCACCAAAAATTGGTACATACTCATCAAAAGCCGTATAAAAGGTCGAGTCGAGACATTTTCAATATCGATGTTCCAGTTCATGCAGCATGACCGTATTTGAGTGGATTTTTGATATTATTAACCGATTTTCGATCCAAAAAAACCTCAAATTTGATCGACAATTTTAAATTTGGCTCACTTGACGTTGTTGAACGTTTGCCCGAAGAAACCGCTCCGTAATCCTTGGAATGCACGTTCAGGTGCCTCTTCTCATAGTGCTCTCATAATGCTCTGAAACGGATTTCCCCTTAAAAAGATTTAAAATTTCATGTTTGAAAAGTTTGGACCCATTGCAGTAGCTTCATTTTCTTTTAAAATACCCTCAATTCACCAAAAATTGGTACAAACTCATCAAAAGCCGTATAAAAGGTCGACTCGAGACATTTTCAATATCGTTGTTCCAGTTCATGCAGCATGACCGTATTTGAGAGGATTTTTGATACTATTAACCGATTTTCGATCCAAAAAAACTCAAATTTGATCGAAAATTTTTAAATTTGGCTCACTTGACGTTGTTGAACGTTTGCCCGAAGAGACATCCGTAATCCTTGGAATGCACGTTCAGGTGCCTCTTCTCATAGTAAAACAGCCCCATTAAACGCAGATATGTTGTTCTTGGTGCGGTGGGGGGGTTGGGGGTTTAATAATTGGTGCAGGTATATTCAAAAGGACCGGATAATTGGGCGTTCTAAACCCTCTCGTTGTTCTCTCAGAACGAAATGGGACATCACTCAAAACAACGGCCCTCAACCTTTCGGGGAGTTATGCATAAAATTACCATTCATATTGAAACGCGGCGTTACATTCCGAAAAGAACCTTTCAGTACTGACCCCAGACGGTTTTTTTTCTGCTTCTTTGTGTTTCTTAAAGAAGAAGAAACAAACAAAAAATACAAGAAAAATTCGACGGGCTTCTCGGTGTTTCATTTCTACGTTAAACCTGAGATAATCGCAACTAAGTAATGAACCCATGAATTGGTTTATTATTCTGTAAATAACACACCTATGTATGTGCTCAGCAAAAAATTTGTATAACACCCCCCTCAAAATTTTTTCTTCTACGTGCAAGCTGCGTAGATTCCAATAACTCGAAAACCCCTATTTTTACACCCATTTTTCACCCATAACACCCCTGGGTGTATTTCGATCGGGCGGGGCCGAGCTTCGGAGCACAGCGGACCCAAATGTTCCAAAATTTGGACACAAACTGTGTGCGGAAGAACGGCGATTTTAGTCCAAATTTTAACGTATATTTATGCTGAAACTTCGTCAGAACCTCAATTTCTCACGCTTTGGTCAAAGTCGACTTCATATTCGGTCTCCTCGTCCTAAAAACATGGAAAAAAATACCTCACAAGCTCATGTTACCAAAAAACCCTACTTTTACACCCATTTTTCACCCGTAACACCCCTGGGTATATTCCGATCGGGCTGCAGAGTTTCGGGACAAGGGTGTTATGGGATGAAAAATGGGTGTATTTTTTTTTTTTTTTTTTTGTTCTAGTAACATGAGCTTGTGAGGTATCGTTTTCCATGTTTTTTAGCACGAGGGGACCGAATATGACGTCGATTTGACCAAAGAGTGGAAAAATGAGGTGAAGGTTCAGCTCACAAAATTCATTTTGTATGAACCTGGGAAATTTTCTGAAAACACCATAAATTTGTATGTTAACACTAGAACTACCTATTATCGACAGGTGAATCAAGACGTTGAATGTCACTGTCAGCGATCAAAGATAATCTGTAAAAGAAAAGCCGAGCCTAACTCTTATTTTTGGGGGCCAAAATTGGTGGAAACCATCAAAAATAACTATTTAAATTATTGCACATGAAAGAAACAATAAATGCAGCGTTATTTATCGTTGACGCCGTACAGTGCTTTTGCGTTTTGACCCTCTGAACCGATTAATGGCCTGTTCGGGAGAAATGGTTCACCTTGCCTATATAGTAACCACGCGGTTGTTGATGAATTTATGTCAACACCAATCAAGTTTAGTTGCACTTATTGACGTCTCATTTCGTTGAAGAAAAAAAAAACTAAAATAATATTGAGAATATTTCGATATATTTTCAGAAATATCGTAATATTGTATTTTCAGGTATATAAAAATAATATATTTCAGATATTATATTTTCAGAAATATCGAAATGTCATCGAAAAATTGAGATTATCGAAATATTACTTCCCCGTCTCCAATCACCACTCCCGTACCGATGTTGTCAAATTTATATCCATTTATGGTGATCGTTGTCATTTTAAAGGTTTGTAGCGTCACACTTTTGACCTCCTACGAACTCGAATTTGGCCCCCTGTTTTATGAATGTCGTGAGCAGGTGAGTGGGCTTACGACAGTCGGGCGGAAGGTTGGAAGAGTTTGGATGAGGTTGGTAAGGATGGAAGAGTGAAGGATGTGCTCTGTAGCAGTCTTTTGCTAACGCCCCACGGTTGTCACCACAGCAGGCATTAGTTGGAAGGGTGAGAGGAAAACTAATGCGCCCCGGTTGTCACCGCAGCAGATATTAGGTGCTCCTTAAGAGTATTTTAACTAGCACCCCGTGGTTGTCACCACAGCGAGTGCTAGGGGATAGAGATGTAGCCGCCCCGCGGTTTTCACCACAGCAGGCGCCAGGAGGAAGGTACTAATACCCCGCAGTTATCACCACATCGAGTGTTAGGTGCTCTCCTAGCGAGTGCTAGAGGAGAAGGTATGGCGTCCTGCCAGGAGGAAGGAGATGAATACCCCTCGGTTGTCACCACAGCGAGTGGAGGAGAAGGGTAGGTGAGAGGGAGAGGGAAGTCACAAGTCTGAGAGTGGTCGGTCGAATGAGGAGCTGGGCTAGCAGGGCAGCTTATAAAGGCCCCCTTCCCCCGTCCCAGCAATGGCCGTTACAACCGTTGAGGGGCGATGGCGGATGATTAAGGGACCCCTTGTCCTGCTTTCCCCTTGGCATCGCTCAGCTCGTTTAAATCATGTAGGTATTACATAGGAGTGGTAAACTGTAAGAATTTGATGGGTAGGTACCACGACAGTGAAGTATAATGTTGATTATCGAGAATGCCTTTTCCAGTCTTGATTTACCTTATACCTCGGGTTACCTTATTTACTTACTCATTTTCTGAAACAGATATCAGATCGGGTGAGCCCATAAAATGGTGAGCTCCTGAAATATGTTATTTTAGAGTGATTACAACACTCCCCTTATTGCCCTTCGGTTTGGGCGAGGGAAGTAAAGTTCCAGTCGTGCAGCATGGCCATATGAGTGAATTTTCAAGTTTGTGAACTGAATTTGATTTCGTTGATTTTCAGGAATTTTGTTTAACCCACGTAATTTCAAATATGAATCCCTCCTGGAAAACTATTTTTGATTATTAAAATATTGTATTTTCCAGTCTCAAACCACCTTCGACCATTTTTGGTAAATTACATCAAATTTTAATGGTCAAGCTCTGTTAGCGATTTTTGACCCTCAAAAACTCCAATTTTACCTCCCCCCCCCCCCCCCCCCCACAGATTTGTGAAACAGTTACTGATGTTTTCGAGGTTTCTTAGCTATTATTGGGTCCCACAAACTCAAGCCTGATCCAGTTTTGAGAAACATACTCTTGATTCAGAATGACTATTTCGATAATCAAGATTAGTGTTTGCAAAATTGGAGGTCAGATTTGAGTGGGGGGGGGGGTCAACAACCGGTACAAATCAGTAAAAATGGCTCAAATCAAATTTGTTAATGATGGTGGTTTGATTGATCACCGAAGCCGGTGTAATAGTGTATTTTAGTTGGAACAGGCGAGTTGTAATAACTCGGATTTTAGCGAAGAAAATGAAGCTATTGTAGTGGGTCCAGAGTTTTCAGAATGAGAATGTTTTAAATTTTGTAAGCAGTGAGAAAATTTTATATACAGAATGAGAAAATGTTTACATGCTAAAAGTTCCAAACGTTTGTATTGCCAAATAGAAGGATGAGTTTATAGATGATCGATTTTCAGAAATTCAAAGGGCGTCAAGTTTGAGGTTTTAGGGCCCAGAAATCGGTAAAAACTGCTAAAATCACCAACAATTGATATAAAATCACTGGAAGTGGTATGGAAGGAGGGTGAGTTGAGACCGAAAAATAACCATTTCAGTTGTTTTTTCGTAGAATAGCTGCTTCATATTTTGATTTTTTGGGGTCAGAAATTGGTATTAAGGGCTAAAATCAATACTAATTCACCTGACGTTGTGTGAGATGGTGATTCACGACAGAAAGAGGGACAATTTCGATTAAAAAAATATTTTTCTCTCTCTCAAAAAAAAAATGGGTCATATTTGACTTTATAGGGGGTAAAAAATCGGCAAAAATGGCTAAAATAGCAAAAAATTATACAGTTTTAAGAAACGTGGTATGGTTTCTCGCTCCATTATATTTTGGTTTATTACTTTCAATAATGAATCGAAAACGGAAAAAATTTCTAACACCCCCTCAAAATTTGATGGTTTACGTTTCAAGGTATGTAGAATCCGAAAATGCAATAAAAAAATTTCTTTCCGTACGCCCTACACCGTACTTTGCACTTTGCTTTTTTTTAGGTACCATGAACCAAAATTAATGAAATTTGGTTTGTAGGTCGTTCGGGGTCTAGTTGTTCCTCGAAGCTCGCGTTACAGTCAGTCATCTCTATGTTGTTCAAAATACCTCGAAAGTACCTCGAAAACTTTCAATAGAAGGGTATGGTTTTTTAAACATTTTTAAATTGATCTCGAACTAATGAATTTTTTGAGAGCACCCGGAGCACTGTACGTCCAGCCGTTCGTGTGCACCAAAAAGCTTCGTCAACACGATCGTGAATCAAACGGTATAAATCCGGCCCAGATATCATCACTTGGGAGCACCTGATTGTAATCAAGGATGGCTGTATGAAGTCGAGTTGGTTGTTCTGTGATATTATTTCATTTTTGAAAAATCTTTTGGACTTTGTTGATAGTTACTTTTGCAACTCGGACGAACGTTGAAGTATTATTGGGTAAATTATTACACAATGGTTCATCTACCAAGAAGGGGTACTTTTGCAACTTCAACAAACGTTGAAGTATTGTTGATGGGTAAATTATTACTGAATGATAAATTATTACACAACGGCAAATTTTTACAAAACGGTAAATTATTACATAACGGTAAATTATTTCACAACGGTGAATTATTACACAACGGTAAATTATTACACCACGGTAAATTATTACACAAAGGTTCATCTACCAAGAAGGGGCTGCTGGATTTTGTTGATCGGTACTTTTGCAACTTTAACAACCGTTGAAGTATTATTGATGGGCAAGTTATTACACAACGGTGCATTATACTATCTCCGTAGAAGGGGTGCTTATACAGGTAAATTATTACACAGCGGTTTATTATGCTTCATGAATAACTACAAAATAATTAATGATTTAATTATTGAATCCCGCGCATTTGTATGAAATTTTAATTCCGGCTCCAGTACTCCGTTTGGGGCTTTGCTGGGGAGAGCACGAGGGTATTGGACCACAGAAAACAGTGATCTACGCAGAAGGGGCATCTGTACCTACAGGTAAATAATGAACCGTTGTGTAGTAATTTGCAGCGTTTTTACACAATAGCTCGATTATTTCTTTGAAAACTCACTCTTACTGCCGTGCTGCATGACTGGAACCTCTTCTTTTGGTTTATTATTCTGTGAATAATACACCTATGTATTCGCTCTGCAAAAAAATTTTATAACACCTCAAAATTTTTTCTTTTCCGTTTCAAGGTGCGTAGATTCCAAAAATGCAATGTCAGTCCGCCGTACGCCGTATCACGTGTACAGGCTTCATTTTCGGTCTAAAAAAATCGTTCTTTCGCACACATGCTCCATTTGGGCCCTAGTTGTGTCCCGAAACTTTTCAGCCCGATCGGAATATACCCAGGGGTGTTATGAGTGAAAATGTGTGTAAAAATAGGTACTTTTTACGTTTTAGCAACATATTGGTAACATGAGCTTCTGAGATATCGTTTTCTATGTTTTTGGGGACGAGAAGACCGAATATGAAGTCGATTTTGACCAAAGAGTGGAAAATTGAGTTCTACCAAATGTTCAGCTCCCAGAATTGATTTTTTATGAGTGAAAAACCTGGGAAATCGTCTGAAATCACCATCAGTTTGTATAATAACACTGGAAAAAGTGTCAAGACGTGGTTCAGGACGATTAAATGGCACTACCAATGATCAAAGATAGTTTAAAAAAAAGAAAGAAAAAAAAGAGCGTACCTAATTTGTGTTTTGGGGGCCAAAATTAATGGAAACCATCAGAAGTAGCTATTTCGATTATTACGCATGAAAGAAACAATTAATGAACAGCCAACCTTTCTGTAGGTGTGTCCAATAGAATAATAAACCCATGTGACAAGGACTTTGCAGCGTTTTTACACAATAGCTCGATTATTTCTTTGAAAACTCGCTCTTACTGCCGTGCTGCATGACTGGAACCTCTTCTTTTGGTTTATTATTCTGTGAATAATACACCTATGTATTCGCTCAGCAAAAAATTTTTATAACACCCCCTCAAAATTTTTTCTTTTCCGTTTCAAGGTGCGTAGATTCCAAAAATGCAATGTCCGTCCGCCGTACGCCGTCCGCCGTATCACGTGTGCAGGCTTCATTTTCGGTCTAAAAAATTCGTTCTTTCGCACACATGCTCCATTTGGGCCCTAGTTGTGTCCCGAAACCTTTTTCCATGTTTTTGGGACGAGAAGACCGAATATGAAGTCGATTTTGACCAAAGAGTAGAAAATTGAGGTTCTACCAAATGTTCAGCTCCCAAAATTGATTTTTTTATGAAAATTGAGGTTCTACCAAATGTTCAGCTCCCAAAATTGATTTTTTTATGAGTCAAAAACCTGGGAAATCATCTGAAATCACCATCAATTCGTATAATACCACTAGAGAAAGTGTTAACTCGTAGATCAAGACGATTAAATGGCACTATCAATGATCAAAAATAATTTGAAGAAAAAAAAAACGCTGCAAATCCCTGCACAATTTATTATTTTGTACAGAATACCCTCCTGTTCAGATCACAGCTCTCCGTATAGATAACCCTTCTAACATTTATGTACCTACTACTCTACACATATTATGTAGATCGCGGACCCTCCGTAGGTTAGCACCTAACCCCGTACTCGTACCTACCCGGGGTACCTACCTAAACCGTTGTGTAATAATTTACCTGTATAGGTTCCCATTCTACGGAGGTAGAATAATGAACCGTTGTGTAATAATTTGCCCATCAATAATACTTCAACGGTTGTTCAAGTTGCAAAAGTACCTACCAACAAAATCCAGCCCCTTCTTGGTAGATGAGCCGTTGTGTAATAATTTACCGCGGTGTAATAATTTACCGTTGTGTAATAATTTACCGCTGTGTAATAATTTGCCAGTGTGTAATAATTTGCCATTGTGTAATAATTTACCCATCAATAATACTTCAACGTTTGTTCAAGATTCAGAAGTTCCTACCAACAAAATCCAATAGTCCATCACTTGTCAAATGAAATAATATCGCAGAACAACCAACTCGACTTCATACAGCCATCCTTGATTATAATCAGGTGCTCCCTAGTGATGATATCCGGGCTGGATTTATACCGTTTGATTCACGATCATGTTGACGAAGAATTTTAGTGCTCACCAAAACAATTTTTTTTTCTTGCTCGATTCCAATGGTTCATTATTGAAAATGATAAACCAAAGAAGGAGCGTACTACCTAATTCGTGTTTTGGGGGCCAGAATTGGTGGAAAACATCAGAAATAGCTATTTCAATTATTTTATTATGAAAGCAACAATAAATAAACAGCCAACGTTTCTGTAGGTATGTCCAATAGAATAATAAACCCATGTGACAAGGACTTTGCAGCGTTTTGGTTTATTATTCTGTGAATAACACACCTATGTATTCGCTCAGCAAAAAATTTTTATAACACCTCCTCAAAATGTTTTCTTTTCCGTTTCAAGGTGCGTAGATTCCAAAAATGCAATGTCCGTCCGCCGTACGCCGTATCACGTGTACAGGCTTCATTTTCGGTCTAAAAAAGTCGTTCTTTCGCACACATGCTCCATTTGGGCCCTAGTTGTGTCCCGAAACTTTTCAGCCCGATCGGAATATACCCAGGGGTGTTATGAGTGAAAATGTGTATAAAAACGCTGCAAAGTCCTTGTCACATGGGGTTTATTATTCTACAGAAATGTTGGCTGTACATTTATTGTTTGTTTCATGTGAAATAATTGAAATAGCTATTTCTGATGGTTTCCACCAATTTTGGCCCCCAAAACACAAATTAGGTAGGTACGATCTTTTTTTTTTTTTTTTCAAATTAACTTTGATCATTGGTAGTGCCATTTAATCGTCTTGATCCACGTGTTGACACTTTTTCTAGTGTTATTCTACAAACTGATGGTGATTTCAGACGGTTTCGCAGGTTTTTGACTCATACAAAATCAATTTTGGGAGCTGAACATCTGGTAGAACCTCAATTTTCCACTCCTTGTTCAAAATCGACTTCATATTCGGTCTTCTCGTCCAAAAAAACATGGAAACCGATACCTCAAAAGCTCATGTTACCAACATGTTGCTAAAACGCAAAAAGTACCTATTTTTACACACATTTTCACTCACAACACCCCTGGGTATATTCCGATCGGGCTGGAAAGTTTCGGGACACAACTAGGGCCCAAATAGAGCATGTGTGCGAAAGAACGACTTTTTTAGACCGAAAATGAAGCCTGTACACGTGATACGGCGGACGGCGTACGGCGGACGGCGTACGGCGGACGGCGGACGGACATTGCATTTTTTGAATCTACGCACCTTGAAACGGAAAAGAAAAAAGTTTGAGGGGGGGTTATAAAAATTTTTTGCTGAGCGATTACATAGGTGTATTATTCAGAGAATAATAAACCAAAATAGGTACTTTTTGCGTTTTAACAACATGTTAGTAACATGAGCTTTTGAGGTATCTTTTTCCATGTTTTTGAGGACGAGAAGACCGAATATGAAGTCGATTTTGACCAAAGACGCGGAAATTGAGGTTTTACCAAAGGTTCAGCTCCCAAAATTTGTTTTTTATGGGTCAAAAACCTGGAAAACTGTCTGAAATCACCATCAATGTGTACAATAACATTGGAAAAAGTGTAAACAGGTGAATCAAGACCATTAAATGCCACTACCAATGATCAAAGATGATCTTAAAAAAAAAAGAAAAAAAAAGCGTACCTATTTCATGTTTTGGGGGCCAAAATTGGTGGAAATCATCAGGAATAGCTAATTCAATCATTCCACATGAAAGAAACAATAAATTTAACAGCCAACAAAAATCTCTAGAACTCCAATAGAATAATAAACCCATGTGACAAGGGCTTCGCAGCGTTTTTGGAAATGGTTGATCTGCTTTTTCTTCGCGAGTTGATCCAGTTCGTGGGGCATTTAAACTTGAGAAACAGGATAACCTGAAGAAGGCGTCAAGTCCTCCGAGGCACGTGCCTCCACACCTAACTGCCTCTATAAGGGCGACGTCATTAGTTTCCCTTCGGTCGCAGCGGGACGTCCCTAGCCGGGCGCAGCGGGGCGGCGCCGCCACTCGGGCACGCGGCGCCTGTTTCCTTTCGAGTCAACCCGTGCGTTGCTCCAGCGACGGCGCCTTCAAAGGGCTTTTCGCGCTCCTTCGCCGACTTTTGGCCTGTTTACAAGGGCCTTTCGGGTCCTTTTTTGGACAAATTTCAATTTTTATCTACTTTTTTTTTTCATCACTGACCGTTTCTCTGCATATTTTGATCGCTCCAAACTCGAATTTGACGAGAAAACCGAAATGTCCGGCGTAAAATCGGCATAAAACAAATATTTATAATAAAAACAAATATTTATAATAAAATAATAATAAAAATATAATAAAAATAATAAATAAATAAATAATAAAATAATTTATAATAAAAACAAATATTTTGGACATTTTTAAACTTAAAAAAGTTTCCTCGATACGGCAGGTCCTGAGGGAGAAGTCATTTTCGCTCCCTCAGCACACTCCGCCAACCCGCTACCAGGTCTTTGGATTTATGGTCCTCCCCCGTTGCGCCACCACGGCGGGTTTAAATAGCTATCGGTACTTCGGGACCAAAGAATTTAACCAGTTACCGAATGAGTTGAAACTTAGGCTTCTATACGATCCTAAAGGTGTAAATAGAAGTTTGAAATCGCATTATATAAACCTAGATTAATATTATTAGTATAGCACTAGTTCAAGTGATAACTTTTTGTAATATCGCTTAGGAGACAATTTATTTATTTTTTTGTATACTTTCTCATTTAATTGATGTGTAACGTTTAGAACGGAACTCTTCTCCCTAACTCGGGCATTAGCTCTCATAGGGGAATATTTTCGTTAACTATAAATTATTATTCATGTTTTCTATTATGTTATTTGGAAATAAAAATATATTTAAAAAAAATGTATCTCCAAACATGCTCATATTGAAATCAGCAGATGTGGTATAGGATGGCGAATCGAAATTGAAATGAACAATTTCAATATCAAAAGTCTGCCAAGTTGGGTGGGCAGTATAGCTACCTACCTCACTTATTGTTGTAATATGGACGCGTAGAATCAGTTGGTAAAACCATCGCTAAAATATCGATTTTGGTTTATTATTCTCTGAATAATACACCTAGGTATGTACCTATTCGCTCAGCAAAAAAATTGTTACAACAAACCCTCAAAATTTGTTCTTTTACGTTTGAAGGCCTATACGGCGTACATCCGTATCTACTTTATATGCAGTCTAAAAATTCATTCTCTCGCGCACAGGCTCCATTTGGGCCCTAGTTGTGTCCCGAAACTTTGCAGGCCGATCGGAATTTACCCAGGGGTGTTATGAGTGAAAAATGGGTGTAAAAATTTGGGTTTTCGAGGCTTTTTTGAGGTTTTAGTGAACATGAGCTTGTGAGGTATCGTTTCCCATGTTTTGTAGGGCGAGGAGACCGAATATGATGTTGATTTTGAACGAAGAGTGAAGAACTGAGGTAACGAAGGTTCAACTCCCAAAATTCAGTTTTTTATAAGTCAAACATCTGTAAAATTGTCTGAAATCAACCATAACTTGTATAATAACACTAGAAGTAGTATCAACAGGTGAATCAAGACAATCAAATGGCGCTGTCAATGATCAAAGACAATTTGTCAAAAATAGGAGCCTAATTCATGTTTTTGGGGGCCATAATTGGTGGAAACCATCAAAAATAGCTGTTTCAATTACTCCAGATGAAAGAAACTTGAATGAACAGCCAACATTTCTGTAGGTATGTCCAGTAGAATAATAAACCCATGTGACAAGGACTTTGCAGCGATGTTCTTTCTTTTCAAAATTACATTTCCAGTCATGGTTTTTTGAAATCTTGAATTGTACTAAGATAAGTGTATGACTTGGAAAAACCTTGGATTTGACTTAGAAGTAATGATGCTGAAGTTGCCATAGCATGGTTGACAAAATTTAATTACGTCAAATGAGATTGATAAATTCTGTACTAATAATTTTGAACCGATTGCAACAGGTGGTCTCGAAATATCAACAGGTAGAACAGCTGTACAAGTCATCAAGTGAATTTGATATTGGAAATGAAAAACCTTGAATTTTACTAAGAAAATCGCGACTTTGACTTGGAAATGATATTGAAGTTGCATGTACAAGTTGAGCATGCCGGTCTTCCGGCAGGCTAAAGGCCTTTGCCGGAGAGTTCCCACGCCTTACTAGTTGTCCTCACTTTGCTGCGCAACCTCATCCTGATCAGTCAGGCATGCTTCCAGCTGTGCATATGCTGCTTCCGTCCTTCTCAGTCTTTCTGTTAGTTCTTTGATTTGGGTATTGTAGTCTTGAGCTTCCATTGGGTCAGCATGTTGTACTGCCTCGTTCCATTCTTCTAGAATTTTTGTGCTGATCTGCACAATTCGCTCGGTCTGATGTGGGTCTAGCTGTGCGCATATTTTCTGCAATTCGAAATGCAATTCTGCTGCTCTCTGTGCAACAATGTCGCTCAAATCGTGACCTGATGTACTCATTTTTTTTTTTTTTTTTTTGAAACTTTGGAAATTCGATTTATTTATTTATTTTTGTTATATTATTTCTATCGGTTCCGCCTATACATGTAGCAATCTTTTGATGTTGATTGTGGTAATTATTTAGCCAAAACGTTTTTGATAGTTCTTGTTGTGGGTGTAGGTATCTACCTAATTAATTTCCCTTAGCCAATCTACTTTCCCGTTTGTATAAACCCTTCAATGTAGGGGGGTTTCTTTAAATTTGTAAACATTCATGACTCAATTATTATTCATTATAATGATAACTCAATTATTGTTCCTTCTAGTATGAACTTCGTTCCTTCCACCAAAAATAGTGTTTTTTATTTTTATTTTTTTATTATACAGTGGGGATAATTTCTCTATGTATCGAGGTGCAAGTGTTGACTGGTCACACTCCTCTGTGTGAGGATAGTTATTCGTACATAGTTATTCATAGATATTTCGGCGTGGCATAGTTGTCCACTATTCATAAGGCATAACATATACATATCCCTGTTAACACATATTGTAAATATTCTTATAAATAATACTTCACATCTGGGAAAGGTTAGTGGAAATAATATTACCTAGTATGTTACTGGTGGATTGGTTTACTGTAGTATGTGTTAGACTTTTACTAAGGAGTGTATTTTTCATTTTCGGTCAATTTCTCTTATTAAATTGGTATTGTTAGTTCAACAATATAGTTTCAGTGGTGTTGTTACTTAATACAAGCCCTATAGGTTGATTTGTTCGAAAAACGTAAATGGTAATAATAATTCTATCTCCTTTCTTCGTAATAATTCCTTGAAGTGGAACAAGCGGTTTGTCGTTTCGCGTATTCGAAAATTGAGGCTCGAAAAACAATTGAATAGGCGTGAGGCACGTCTTTAGTTTACTCAGCGCGATCTGAGCCTTTCCGGAAGAAATAGCCGTATTAGGTTCCCGTCATGAGAACTCCGTCGTAAGAAAATATTAGTAAGGACGGCAAAGAAGTCAATGTTCTAATACCTCCTTGTTTCACTTCAATCACATCAATTAAATCTATTTTCGATTCATATGTTGGCATATTCTCCTATCCAGTTTATTATTATTATTTTAGTTCATTTGATTTTTTTTCCAATGAAACGACGTTTCCAGTTTTCCTAGTTTCTAAAGTAGAGTTACCTATATAATTATGTTTATGACGTTTAATTTGTGTTTAATTATGTTTATATGTAAATGATATTATTATTATTTGTTAAATTATTTTATGTTTAGGGGGGGGGGGGGTTAAGGCATCTCCACCATTTTATATTGCAAATATTTAAAATCCCGAATTTGGCTCTAAATGTGGATTTGTGTTGAATTCAGAATATTCAAAAATCCCTTCACTAGTAATTTTGAACCGACTTCAACAGGTGAAGTCCTGGAATACCCGTCAAAAATTTTGAATTCCCGTATAACAGCTGTACAAGTCTGATTCTCCGGCTAGTAGTGTGATTCTCCGATAAGAGATGGCAGTGCAATCGCCCAATTTCATTTAACGTTTTTCTCGGCAACCGTTCAACATTTTTTTAAATCTGAAAAATGGTATATTCCCAGAGAATGAATACAAAAGAGGCCAACCAAAAAAAATTTAAAAAAAATCGTTCAAAATTTTCTTTTCACATTTAAATGTTAATAATTGTAAGTAAATACTTTTTTTTGTACAAAAAGAGGTACAGCCCGGATCTGGAACATTTAATTTGAAATGAAAAACCTTGAATTTTACTAAGAAAATCGTGACTTTGACTTCGAAATGATATTGAAGTTGCCATAGCATGGTTGGAAAATACGTCAAATGAGTTTGTTAAAATCAAGTTTCAGTTGAAATTGAGCATGGATTATACCTAAATTGAAAGGAATTTGATGTTGAACACTGAAAACCTTGAATTTGACCTAAAAAATTTTAATGTTTTGCATTCCTGTACTAATAATTTCTGAAACGGAAAAGAATCAAAAATATTCAAAAATTCCTGTACCTACTGATAATTTTTAACCGATTGCGACAGGGTAATATTTCACTCGAATCTGCGCTAAAAATCCATATCCCGATTGAAATACCTTGCGTACGCTCTTGGAAAAAGGAAGTAATAATAAAACCAATCTAAATCGTGGTAGGTAACGTAGTTTATTTCTTGTTCTTGAGCCAATTTACGCTGTAACGACACGTTTATGGCAATCGAGATAAAAATCTCACGTCCCCCCTGAGACCGGCTTTGACGAGGGAATCCTCTAACGACCCGTGTGTATATCTTCTCAGTTCGAGCGGTGGATCGTTAAGAAGCGACGTCACTCGAATTGAGTTTTTCGCTGTTGTTTCGACTTTTGAGTCAGCGAAGGGCACCGATAGGCGGTAAAACGGGTCGCGATAACCTGTACAGGGTGTCAGGCTTCCAGTGAATCATCCAGGATTTGATGAAGGTGAAGGTCAGGAATTTAATGCAGCTATCCATTGTGTGTGAACAGTTCAAAGGGCGTTCAAATCGTTCAAATTTTGATATGAATTGTTACAAAAATGGTTTAAAAAAAAGTCTGCCAGTTCGATATAGGCAGTTTATAGGTTACTCACTTGAATCACGTGAACGTATAGAATAGTTGGGTAGGCTCGTTTTGATACGGAACCATCTGCGATCCAACCCACGTTTATCCTCAAAATTTCAGCTCTCTGCGACTATTTTTCGCGTAGTTAGAAGCGTTACAAGAAAACGGTAAACATTTCATGTTCGCGCATGCCCAGAAGGAAGTTACCGTACGATTCAAATGAAATTCATTTGGAAGTATCGAAGTATTCTCCAGATCTGAAGTCATTTCAACGACATTTAAGGTAGTTATGGGGTTTCAAGTATTTCACGTTTGCGCATGCGCAGACAAACGATTTTCATGGTTTTGGAACGGGACCATCCTGCGATCCAACCCGCGTGTACCCTCGAAATTTCAGCTCTCTACGACTATTTTTCGCGTAGTTAGAAGCGTTACAAGGAAATCGTCAACATTTCATGTTCGCGCATGCGCAGACGAAATTTGCAGTTCGATTCCAATGAAATTCATTTGGAACGATCAAAGTATTATTCCTGATCAACCCTCCAAATCTGAACTCATTTAAACGATTTTTAAGGTAGTTATGGGGTTTCAAGTATTTCACGTTTGCGCATGCGCAGACAAACGATTTTCGTGGTTTTGGAACGGGACCATCCTGCGATCCAACCCGCGTGTACCCTCGAAATTTCAGCTTTCTACGACCATTTTTCGCGTAGTTAGAAGCGCTACAAGGAAACGGTCAACATTTTATGTTCGCGCATGCCCAGAAGGAAGTTACCGTACGATTCCAATGAAATTCATTTTGAAGTATCAAAGTATTATTCCTGATCAACCCTCCAAATCTGAACTCATTGCAACTATTTTTAAGGTAGTTATGGGGTTTCAAGTATTTTACGTTTGCGCATGCGCAGAAAAAGATTTCCATGATTTTGAAACGGGACCATCTGTGATCCAACCCACGAGTACCCTCAAAGTTTCAGCTCTCTACGACTATTTTTCGCGTAGTTAGAATCTTTACAAGGAAACGGTCAACATTTCATGTTCGCGCATGCCCAGAAGGAAGTTACAGTACGATTCCAGTGAAATTCATTTGAAGTATTAAGGTATTATTCCTGATCAACCCTCCAAATCTGAACTCATTTAAACGATTTTTAAGGTAGTTATGGGGTTTCAAGTATTTCACGTTTGCGCATGCGCAGACAAACGATTTCCATGATTTTTAAACGGGGCCATCTGCGATCCAACCCGCGTGTACCCTCGAAATTTCAGCTCTCTACGACTATTTTTCGCGTAGTTAGAAGCGTAACAAGGAAATCGTCAACATTTCATGTTCGCGCATGCGCAGGCGAAATTTACAGTTCGATTCCAATGAAATTCATTTGGAACGATCAAAATATTATTCCTGATCGACCCTCCAAGTTTGAACTCATTTGAACGATATTTAGTGCAGCTGTGGGCGTTTCAATTATTTCACGTTTGCGCATGCGCAGACGAAAGTTACGATTCCAATGAAATTCATTTGAAACGATCAAAATATTATTCCTGATCGACCTTCCGAGTTTGAACTCGTTTCAACGATATGTAGGGTGGTTATGGGGCTTTTCAAGTACTTCAAGTTTGCGCATGCGCAGACGAAAGTCACAGTACTTTTTCAATGATTTTTGTATGGGATCGTCTGTGACCCAACCCGCACCTACCCTTCAAATTTCAGCCTATTTCAAGCATTATTTCGGGTAGTTATGGGCGTTACAAAGAATTGACCACAAACAGACAGACACGGAACCAAAAATGTTCCTCGATGTCTGAAACGCAAAATGGTAGTGAAAATTTTCATTTTGGAGGACATGAACTTTTTTTACTCAATCACGAATCCAAGGCTTCCCGCCTTCGGTAGTGAGGAAGCAATATTCCATAATTCTAAGTTTGGCGGTTTATACGTAATTAGGGATGTTATGAGTGAAAATGTCCACAAAAATAGGTACTTTTTGAGTTTTAGCAACATGTTCGTAACATGAGCTTTTGAGGTATCGTTTTCCTTGTTTTTGGGACGAGAAGACCGAATGTGAAGTCGATTTTGACCAAAGAGTGGAAAATTCAGGATCTACCAAATGTTCAGCTCTCAAAATCGATAACCCTTTTCCTGGCAAAAACAGAAGAAATTGAATATTTCAATTTTTCCTGTTTCCAATTTTTAGGTTTGTGTTCCAAAAGTTACTCGAGTGGTTTTTATCACTTTTATAGGCGATTGTAATAAAAGTGAACCACAGTTCACCATGCCAGGTTCCCAGTGAGCTCTAGTGGTGAACCTCAGTTCACCATGCCAGGATACAGTAATAGGTCAGTCTTAGTTTTTGGGATGTGGAAATGAAATAAATTTTACGGAAAAATCAGTTTTTATTGTAAAAAATATTTATATTGCCAACTGAAAACATGAATAATGTATGTAGGTAGGCTTGCTCCAATAGTCTGTAATGGCTGGTAACTGAATAATTCCCATCAACAATTCAATGCCAAGAAAAGCTTTGACAGCGTTCCTATCAACTTCAATAGACTCGCCAGTTTGTTGGAAACTGTAAAGGTTGGTCTGTTCCACTGCAACATCGACGCATTCCAGTGAGAAGAACTTGTAGAAATACGATAGGGCCGTCTGTATGTGTGCTCCACCTTGGTGAACTTGGTCCATACAGCGAGGCGGAATTGTGACACAACCCTCAAACTTCGTTTTCCTCCACTCCATCTTCAATGGTTTTGCCTTGATTTTTTTTTCAAGGCTGATGCCTTCCGTTTCTGGGGAGCACTGGATTGAGCTCTCTTCTTTGCTCTGGTGGTAGCTGAAGGAGTAGTAGTAGGTGGGTTGGATTCAGATGGAGAGATCATGGGTGGCATAGGGACAGGTTGTTCAGGTACGTTGACCAATACCTCAGTCATCCTGGGCTCGGGATTTGGTGCGCCAGAACTAACCCGAGGAGTGTTGAGAATAGGTTCATTTTCATCTTGAAAATCAAGAACGCCAATCTCCTCGAATAGCTGTCGAACCTCTGCTTCCAACTGCTCCTCATCGCGCCCTCGTCATTATCAGTCAATTCATCTGAGGACTCACATCCAGGCTTGGGAATCAAAGATAACATTTTTTTCACCTCTAGATGTGAGAAAGGCCTGAAAATAAAGGAGACATCAGGTGTTAGTTATGATGAACCACTAGAGGTGCAAATCTTATAAGTAATAAAAAATAAATAAATAGATAAATTTTATAAAGTTTGTGGCAAAGAAAGAGAAATTCAATGGAAAATCATGCTCAGAAATCCCTACTGGAGTTTGCTGATACCTATCCTGGCAAGGTGAACTAAGATTCACCACTTGACTCAACTGGGAACCTGGCATGGTGAACCTCTGGGAACCTGGCATGGTGAACCTCAGTTCACCTTTTCATTTTCACAATGCCGAATCTCTGCATGCTAATTTCAGCTGTTTTTTTGTCATTCCCTCTAGAAAAACACCTGATCTATCCAATTCTGGGGATTACTGCCCTCAAAAACCACTAAAAGTTGATGAAAACATGACATCAACTTACCTTCCTCGAAGGGCCAGACGTCGAGTGTCCCTCCATCTTGCACTATCACCTTGAAACTCATAAAACAGCTGAGAATTCCATAGTTAGCCTCGTTAGTCCTACCAACATGATAGAAGATGAATTCCCATGGATGTCAACGCCAACATCAAGGTCACCCAGCCAACTTGGATTTTGTAATCAGGAGGGGAAGGACCGGTGAACTGTAGTTCACCTTGCCAGGATAAGGGATTGAGTCAAAAACCTGGGAAATTGTATGAAATCACCATCAAATTGTATAATAACACAAGAAAAAGTGTCAACAGGTGAATCAAGACAATTAAATGGCACTACCACTGATGAAAAATAATTTGAGAGAAAAAAAGGCGTAAACTAACCCTATTCGTGTTTTGGGTCCAAAATTGGTGGAAACAATCAAAAATAGCTATTTCAATTAATTTCACATGAAAGAAACAATAAATGAACAGCCAACATTTCTGTAGGTTTGTCCAATAGAATAGCTTTTAGCGAATTTTCAAAGAAAATGAAGCTATTGCAATGGCTTCGAAATTTAAATAATATAAATTTTTGGAAATTTTCTTCATAGAAATCCGTTTCAGACCATTCTAAAACGATTCCTGAAATTTAACACTTTTTTATATGTATATATATATATATTTATTTATATATGTGTCACTCCAGACGATAACTCTCGATAGAATTGAGATAAACAGCTCAAATTTGCACAAAAAATCTATCTTGGCAATCGAAAGGCTAAGTTCGAAGATGGGCGAAATTGGCCTACTCTAAGGAGGGTTTTGGCGCATTTAAAGTGCGCAAAAATTACCCAAAAATCCCCAAAATGTTATTTTCCAACAAGTGACCCCTCATTTTAAAGGTTTTTGCACGCTGAACACGATGGTGGAATCGGATTTTAGATATCTTGATCCGTTCTCAAAAAGTGCGCAGAAATTACCTAAAAATCCCCAAAATGTTATTTTCTAACAAGTGACCCCTCATTTTAAAGGTTTTTGCACGCTGAACACGATGGTGCAATCGGATTTTAGATATCTTGATCCGTTCTCAAATTAGAGCATTTAAAGTGCGCAAAAATTACCCAAAAATCCCCAAAATGTTATTTTCCAACAAGTGACCCCTCATTTTAAAGGTTTTTGCACGCTGAACACGATGGTGGAATCGGATTTTAGATATCTTGATCCGTTCTCAAATTAGAGCATTTAAAGTGCGCAAAAATTACCCAAAAATCCCCAAAATGTTATTTTCTAACAAGTGACCCCTCATTTTAAAGGTTTTTGCACGCTGAACACGATAGTGAAATCGGATTTTAGATATCTAAATCCGTTCTTAAATTAGAGCATTTAAAGTGCGCAAAAATTACCCAAAACTAGGATAATCTTTAAACTCTTACCCCCACCCCCTTAGAGTGGTCAGATTGAAAAATGTGAGAAGTATTAATTGAAGACGAGAGTTCGAAGCAAAAAAGGGGGAGGCAAACGATTAGTACAACTCCTTGAATTTACCCACAGCGATCAAATAAATAAGCACTTAGTACAATTACGTAATAAACAAACGGTAGAATCAGGATGGACAAAACGTACAAATTAAAATAAATACGAAGAGAATATACATAGAAAACCAAATTTTAGACCGAAGTTTTCCTTTATTCAAAACCATAGCCATTAATTCGAATATTTCTTTGAAAATTCGCTCATTAAGTCATGCTGCATGACTGATTTTTTTTCTGTTTTATTTTCGAGTGGCTCATGTCCCACTGAGTTGAAAGGGACCTAACGCCCTGCGGGGAGCGAACGCTACCTGAATCCTCAGGACCTGGCGATTAATTTACAAGGACCCCCCCCCCCACAACTGTCAGTGGGCCCCACAGGTGGTCCAAGTAGCCGAGCCAAGTAGCTGTTATAACAGCTACTTGTTATACCTACGGTATAACAGCTAATTTTCATGTCGGAAAATGACCATATTTTCCGACATGAAAATAAGGACCACTGGAACTGTAACCTGTCATGGATACTATAAGAATCTCTTTTGCCAAAAGAGAAGAGCCGGACCGAAAAGAGGTGTCTCTTTTGCTTAGCGAATTGGCCTCCTGAAGTCGTCAACTACCGAAATGAACATTTATTTGTTTGAATATCGATTGAAAACATGTAAATTTATTTGTTTGAATATCGATTGAAAACTTGTACATTTATTTGTTTGAGTATCGATTGAAAAGATGTAAATTTATTTGTTTGAATATCGATTGAAAACATGTAAATTTATTTGTTTGAATATCGATTGAAAACATGTAAATTTATTTGTTTGAATATCGATTGAAAACATGTTAATTTATTTGTTTGAGTATCGATTGAAAACGTGCAAATTTATTTATTTGAATACCTATCGATTGAAAACATGCAAATTTATTTTTTTGAATATCGATGGAAAACATGTAAATTTATTTTTTTGAATATCGATTGAAAAGATGTAAATTTATTTGTTTGAATATCGATTGAAAAGATGTACGTAAATTGGAACAAAATGAGTTCGTTTTAACGTGACGGGCCCCCGAAAACCACTCAGCCCGAAGTGAGTCAACTGTTCAACGGAACATCACAGGATTAGTTTCACACGACGGTTCAAATCCCCCTCCCCTCCTTAGGAAATTAGCACTTCAAATGGCCCCGTCAACAACTGTCGCTGACCGGATCAATCCCCTGGTAATCTCCATTGTTCCCCTCCCCACTCGAAAGGGGAAGAGCGTTTATAGATATTTGTGCTGTGCGGAGGTATCGGGAACAGCGGACTGCACTTTGAGGCTTGTTTGAACAGTTAGTGGTCTCGTTGGAGGGGGGGGGGGGGGTGACGAATTATTGCATTTGTGGGGGGGGGGGGGGATAGAAAATGTGAAATTTGACTTGACAAACAAAGCTGAATGTAAAGGACGCCGCACTTTTTCAATGTAGAAGTGGTTTCACTAGATCGAGCCAGAATTTGGCACGGGGCTTCCTTTCAGTCTCCTGAACAAAAGTCTCAGTGGGCACAAAAAAATCTACCGTCAGGATTTTGAGCTATGGCCAGATTAAGCGCTTCAATTTCGACTTTTTAAACACCTTCAATTGCTTATATCTCTCTAGGGATGCCTTTTAGAGAAAAAAGTGCACGAGTAAAATCGTCTTAAAATAGTCCAAACAACTCCATGCCATACTTGTTTCAAGTCAAAAAAAGTTTCTTAACGTTTCTTATATTTTCTTATACATGAGCACACGGGGACTTATTGGCCAAAAATGAAGAAACATTTTTTTGACTCAAAACAAGTATGGCATCGAGTTGTTTGGACGATTTTAAGACGATTTTACTCGTGCACCTTTTTCTCTAAAATGCATCCCTAGAGAGATATAAGCAATTGAAGGTGTTTAAAAAGTCGAACTTGATGCGCTTAATCTGGCCATAGCTCAAAATCCTGACGGTAGATTTTTTTGTGCCCATTGAGACTTTTGTTCAGGAGACTGAAAGGAAGCCCCGTGCCAAATTCTGGCTCGATCTAAAACCACTTCTACATTGAAAAACGCTGCAAAGTCCTTGTCACATGGGTTTATTATTCCATTGGACATACCTACAGAGATGTTGGCTGTTTATTTATTGTTTCTTTCATATAAAATGATTGAAATAGCTATTTCTGGTGGTTTCCACCAATTTTGGCCCCCAAAACACGTATAAGGTACGCTCCTTCTTTTTTTTTTTTTAAATAAATTATTTCTGATCATTGGTAGTGCCATTTAATCGTCTTGATCCACGTGTTAACACTTTTCCTAGTGTTATTCTACAAATTGATGGTGATTTCAGACGATTTCCCAGGTTTTTGACTCATAAAAAATCAATTTTGGGAGCTGAACATCTGGTACAACCTCAATTTAAAACTCCTGGGTCAAAATCCACTTCATATTCGGTCTTCTCGTCCAAAAAAACATGGAAACCGATACCTCAAAAGCTCATGTTACCAACATGTTGCTACAACGCTAAAAGTACCTATTTTTACACACATTTTCACTCATACACCCCCGATTGTATTCCGATCGGGCTGAAAAGTTTCGGGACACAACTAGGGCCCAAATGGAGCATGTGTGCGAAAGAACGACTTTTTTAGACCGAAAATGAAGCCTGTACACGTGATACGGCGTACGGCGGACGGCGGACGGACATTGCATTTTTGGAATCTACGCACCTTGAAACGGAAAAGAAAAAAAGTTTGAGGGGGTGTTATAAACATTTTTTGCTGCGCGATTACATAGGTGTATTATTCACAGAATAATAAACCAAAATACACTGCCAAGGTGATGGCACAGGAGCTTCCTCGTCACAATCAGAGTGACCCATTATAAAATAGAACAGACTCGGAAGCAAAATAACATAACATTACATTACATTACATTACATTACATAACATTACATAATGTTAAATATACATATTAAATAACATTACATTACATAACATAACATTACATAACATTACATGAAATATACATATTATACATAACATGACTTCCATAATACATTACGTCCATTATACATAACTAGCCTGACCGCTCGCTTCGCTCGCTATCCGAGATTCGCTGTACGCAGTATCGTGGAACCAACAAACGACGGAAAAATTTTATCACCACCATTTAATACCACCGGGTATTTGTGCCCAATTTTATCAAAATCCGTCAAGCCATTCAGGAGTTGACCATGGTCGACCATATTTCCGCTATGGTCAGGGAATTAAAAATGCGCCTACGTTCAACTTGGGAGGCTACCGGATATTGGTGCCAAATTTGGTCGATATCCGTTGAGCAATTCGGGATTCGACCATGGAGGGGCCCATGGATGCGCTAAGGTCGACCGCGGGGGTAGTCCGAAGGGTCGATCGTAGATAGAATTTCACGTAGATTACGAATACGCGATAAAAAATAGGGGTTACCATTTCAATTAACGAAGTTGACCATGGTCGACCATAGTTCCGCTATGGTCAGGGAATTAAAAATGCGACGTTGCACAACTTGGGAGCCTACTGGATACTCGTGCCAAATTTGGTCGATATCCGTCAAGCCATTCAGGAGTTGACCATGGTCGACCATAGTTCCGCTATGGTCAGGGAATTAAAAATGCGACGTTGCACAACTTGGGAGCCTACTGGATATTCGTGCCAAATTTGGTCGATATCCGTTGAGCAATTCGGGATTCGACCATGGAGGGGCCCATGGATGCGCTAAGGTCGACCGCGGGGGTAGTCCGAAGGGTCGATCGTAGATAGAATTTCACGTAGATTACGAATACGCGATAAAAAATAGGGGTTACCATTTCAATTAACGAAGTTGACCATGGTCGACCATAGTTCCGCTATGGTCAGGGAATTAAAAATGCGACGTTGCACAACTTGGGAGCCTACTGGATACTCGTGCCAAATTTGGTCGATATCCGTCAAGCCATTCAGGAGTTGACCATGGTCGACCATAGTTCCGCTATGGTCAGGGAATTAAAAATGCGACGTTGCACAACTTGGGAGCCTACTGGATATTCGTGCCAAATTTGGTCGATATCCGTTGAGCAATTCGGGATTCGACCATGGAGGGGCCCATGGATGCGCTATGGTCGACCGCGGGGGTAGTCCGAAGGGTCGATCGTAGATAGAATTTCACGTAGATTACGAATACGCGATAAAAAATAGGGGTTACCATTTCAATTAACGAAGTTGACCATGGTCGACCATAGTTCCGCTATGGTCAGGGAATTAAAAATGCGACGTTGCACAACTTGGGAGCCTACTGGATATTCGTGCCAAATTTGGTCGATATCCATCAAGCCATTCAGGAGTTGACCATGGTCGACCATAGTTCCGCTATGGTCAGGGAATTGAAAATGCGACGTTGCACAACTTGGGAGCTTACTGGATATTCGTGCCAAATTTGGTCGATATCCGTCGAGCCGTTTGGCCGTGCATAGAAGGACAGACAGACAGACAGACAGACAGAGCGCATGCGCAGGGCGAACCGCTGGCTCTATCATGTTGAAATTTATATGGGACCTCAATGGGCCCTACCCGCTTAATCCCTGAGAATTACATTGAAATTGGGTGAAATCTTTGGTTACTACGGCTGTAACAAGGAAATTGAATCTATTTCACGCCAGCGCATGCGCAGAGCGCACCGAGGGTCCGATCATGCTGAAATTCATACTGGAACTCACTAGGCCTTGTCCAAACAACCCTTGAAAATTTGAGCGAAATTGAATCAAAATTGTGAAAGTTATGCGTGTTTGTTGAATTTAACGTTAGCGCATGCGCAGGGCGTACCGCTGGATCAATCATGTTGAAATTTGTATGGGACCTCAAGGGGCCTTATCCGCACCATCCCTCAAAATTTGAGCTGAATCAATTCAAAATCGTGGAAGTTATGGCTGTAACAAGGAAATGCGGACAGACTCACAGACTCACAGATTCACAGACTCACAGACCGACAGACACGGAACCAAATTTGTTCAGTAGGCTTTGAAACGCAAAATGCAAGTGGAAATTTTGATTTCTGAAGACAAAAATTTTTTGGCTCACGAAAGTGAACACAAGGCTTCCGCTGCTTCGCAGACTCGGAAGCAAAAGGAGTGTACCTAATTCGTGTTTTAGGGGCCAAAATTGGTGGAAACCACCAGAAATAGCTATTTCAATTATTTTATATGAAAGAAACAACAAATTAACAGCCAACGTTTCTTTAGAATCCAATAGAATAATAAACCCATGTGACAAGGACTTTGCAGCGTTTTTGGAATCTACGCACCTTGAAACGGAAAAGAAAAAATTTTGAGGGGCGTTATAAAAATTTTTTGCTGAGTGAATACATAGGTGTATTATTCACAGAATAATAAACCAAAAGGGAGTGTTGGGTGAAGAAATGGGAGGATCGATGGAATGAATTTGGAGTTTTGGCGTGGGGTTTTGGCGACATTTGGAACTTTAATTATGTACCCACGGTCAGATATCGACTTGCGTGACTCATAAATAAATAATATATTCCTATATAAATACATAGATATAGTAAGTATTATAATACATATACATTTTTATTAAAATCTAGGGATGAATTCAGGATGCTCTGAAACGGATTTGCCTGTCAAAAAAAAAAATTCAAAATTCATATTCTGAAAGTTTTGGACTCATTCCAATAACTTCTTTTTTTGTTTGTTAAAATTCGCTAAAAAGGAGCGAGTAATAACGTTAAATTAGTTACTGAAATGAATAGTTTTAATGAGTTTACTCTGTTTAATTCAAACGTTCAGTAAAAATTTTATGAAATTGTCATTCCTCTGTGTTGAAATCATTCCTCAGGTCATAAGATTAATGATCTGGTTATCTGGGTCAATTTTACGAATTATGTGGTCCCTCTTCGTAAGTAGGTTCCAGGGTATTAGAACTGCAATTTAGATGTGCATTTTTTGGATTACGTTGTTAGTAAATTTTAGATCAGTTGCCGACTTGAAAATGCCATGACTAGCGAAAACACCCACCCATTTTGATAAAATAATCGAAATTCAACATACAAATGCACAGAAAAACTTGAATGAGCGACAAGTCTCCGACAGCTAGAGAAATCTTCAAACGCGGACTGAAGACTTGAGTCGTTTAGTTCTTTTAGTCGCAAAAACTGGAATACACATCGCACCCCGGCAAGAAAAGTGACACTTCTCAAAAAATCCGGTTTGGGGTTAGCACTTCCAGTGAGTGCTCCAGACTGATACCTATAAGAAGAAACATTTGTTTTGGCTGTAGTTACAACACTGGCCGCAAAAAATCGCTTGTGTCGTTTTTCCTCGCAGCTGTTTCCGGCCAACTCCCAGTCTCCCAGCAAGAACAGTGTCACTTTGGACAGTTTACAGTGAGGTTCCTGCTTGAAGTGCGGCAAGAAAAACGACACTTTTGGTGCGAATGGCTGAAATTGAGCAGGTGTTTCAGAATTCCCAGCAAGAAAACACGCAAATTCTTATTGAGAGGTCACACCCCAAAACGAGGGTGACAACGCTCACTCTGTTAAGCTCTAATTGCACAACAAACATCGTGTCAAAATCATACAATTATTTTCGAGACTGAGTTTTTAGTGCCTTACCTAGTCTAGGTCCTTACCTATCTCTTTATAATTGTTCCTTTGTTTTATGGATAATTTTTTTTCTAAATGCGTGTACCTAGTACTATGAAGACTGAAGTCATGTTTTTTAAATAGAGGTTTATGTTTATACTGTGTTGCGATCTCTGGTTCTTTAAAATACCTAATGATTTAAATCAAGAACAGTAGACCGACTGGAAAATTTTAAGACTGAGTGCCTCCCAAAAGTGCCTTATTATTTCAAGTACTGTGATTTAACGGTTAACCATTCCTTTTCTTTTATTAAAATCTTGCTGTTAAAACAGTTTTTGTTCATTCACACCCTTTTTTTCAATTTAAAAAAATAAAAGTGTCATTCTGCTGTAGCTAATTAAAATGCAATTTACTGGAAAGTTTTGACAATTCTGGCAAGAAAAGTGACACATCGACGAAATTAGACCATTTTGGCCGAATAATCAATTCCTAACGACGTTTAACAAAACAATTAATGTGATATCTGTTTTCTGAATAGTTTCTTCCATACAATCAGTTGGAATGGCTATCCCAACTAGCTGCATGTGGACGTAATCATCATTATTATGTCACTGATTTCGGTTTTTTGGCTTTCCTGAAAAGTGAGGTTTTCTAAAAGTGTCACTTTTCTTGCCGGGGTGCGACATGTCTACTTGTGATCGGAGACAGGTCTACGCTCTCGGAGACGTGTGCGGACTTGCCTCCGATACTCTCAGGGCCATGTTTTGTGAGTCGAGTCTCGTGACTACTGTAACAGTGTGGGCTGTTCTCGATACATTTTTCCTTCCGGTGGAGACGGGGTCGCTTGGGGAAGCCTAATCGATATCGATACCGGTGGGTGATAATCTCACTGGTCTAGGAGGGGGACTCTCGAGGGTCCGCCCCCACTGTCACACTGCTCTCGAGACTGTTTTGTCTCAGGTGGACACGTCCGCCAATTCGAGTAGGCAGTTATAGCTTCCTCACTTGAATCACATGAACGTATTGAATAGTGGGGTAGGTTCATTTTTATAGGGAACCATCTGCGATCCAACCCACGTCTACCCTTAAAATTTCAGCTCTCTACGACTGTTTTTCACGTAGTTAACAGCGTTACATGCAAATGGACAATTTTTCATGTTTGCGCATGCGCAGACAAAACTTACATCACGATTCCAATGAAATCAGTGTGGAACTATCAAAGTATTATTCCTGATCGACCCTCCAAATCTGAACCCATTTCAACGATATTTAAGGTAGTTTTGGGCGTTTCAATTATTTCACGTTTGCACATGCGCAGGCGAAAGTTACAGTACTTTTTCAATAATTTTGGTACAACACCATCTGTGACCCAACCCGCACCTACCCTTCAAATTTCAGCCCATTTCAACCATTATAAATCGGGTAGTTATGGGCGTTACAAGGAATTGACCACAGACAGACACGGAACCAAAAATGTTCCTTGATGTCTGAATCGCAAAATGGTACCTAGTGGAAATTTTCATTTTGGAGGCCATACTTTTTTTTACTCAGTCACGAATCCTTAATTCATCCCTAGATTTTAACAAAAATTTATAATAAAAGAATTATTTATAATAACAAAATTTAGAATAGCAAAAATTAGCTTATAACAGAAATTGATATAAACTCACTAAAACTGAGTTCTCTTCCAAAAGTCAACGTCTAAACATATTTGGTGAATTTTTTTATTTTAAATTTAAACAGGGTTTTAACCCTTTCAACCCGGCTGGAAAATCAAGCCTTACTGCACTGCCTAACCGGGAATGAATTCTTGTTTGCGCACGGGTATTTTTAAAAAATCGCCTTGATAGCATTGAAATCTACTATTTGGAGCGTTTGTCTTTCACAAGGCGACTTGAACCTATATTCATAGGTTGTACGGGGATTGTACTGGGTTCGGTGGGGGGGGGGGGGGTGGGGGGGGGGGGGTGTAGTGAGATGCCCCAGGCCCAGGGTTGCCAACTCGCTGGCAGAAGAATACGGGACACTATACATATACACACACCTGGTACTGGTTGCTGGGTGAGTAATGAACACCTCAACCTTTATATTATAATAATGTTGAACAGCACACTACTCACTTCAGGTCAAATAGGCGAGACAAACAAAAAATAGACGGAATACCTTTGTTTCAACGTTTTATTTTTCAGGTACCTAAGTATATTTTTAAAGGAAAGGAAACATTTTAGGTAAGGAAAGGACCTACCTACAAGTAAATTACCGAGAAAATGGCATGAACAAAATACCTAGACAGGAACAAATTATAAAATAACAGGTAACTTTCTGTTCTCAGTCAATTCCAAATAATTTTTCAAAACAATATATAAAAACCACAGTCATGCAGCATGGCTATAAGAGCGAATTTTCGAAGTTTTCGGCATCTTCCTCCTCCGCCTAAAATTTCCTGAAAATTAATTTTCGGCCAATGTTTTCCCAACTTGATACCATACAAAATTAAAACAGGAGTAGTTTTACGCAAAGTAAAATTTGGGGTGGATGGGGGAGGAGGGGAAATCAAAAATGTTTTGAATACCAGAAGAGTAGGTATTGGGTACGTAACAAATTTTTTGTTCCATTTTTTGCCGTGTAACACCTCGGTTTGTAGATTTTCCAACGCTGAACACGATGGTGAAGTCAGAATTGCGATATCCCATTCCGTTATCAGATTAGAGCAGACGAACCAGGAAGAACATCTCAAGAAATAACCACGTTCCTTCATCTTCAAAGTGCTCCAGTTTGAGAACGGAATGAGATATCGCAATTCTGATTTCACCATCGTGTTCAGCGTACAAAAACCTTTAAAATGAGGTGTCACTTGTCAGACTGTTTCATTTTGGGAATTTGTGGGTAATTTCCCCCCCCCTAAAACTCCCCAAAACTCCCCCTTAGAGTGACCCGATTCTGCCCATCTTTGAACTTAGCCTGTCGATTGCCAAGATGGATTTTTCGTGCAAATTTGAACTTTTTATCTCTCTGAACTCTTTATTATATATATATATATATATATATATATATATATATATATATATATATATATATATTTATATATGTATGTGTCATTCCAGACGATAACTCTCGAAAGAATTGAGATAAAAACTTCAAATTTGCACGAAAAATCTGTCTTGGCAATCGACAGGCTAAGTTCGAAGATGGGCAGAATCGGGTCACCCTAAGGGGGAGTTTTGGGGAGTTTTAGGGGGGGGAAATTACCCATAAATTCCCAAAATGAAAAAGTCTGACAAGTGACACCTCATTTTAAAGGTTTTTGTACGCTGAACACGATGGTGAAATCAGAATTGCGATATCTCATTCCATTCTCAAACTGGAGCACTTTGAAGATGAAGGAACGTGGTTATTTCTTGAGATGTTCTTCCTGGTTCGTCTGCTCTAATCTGATAACGGAATGGGATATCGCAATTCTGACTTCACCATCGTGTTCAGCGTTGGAAAATCTACAAACCGAGGTGTTACTCGGCAAAAAATGGAACAAAAAATTTGTTACGTACCCAATACCTACTCTTCTGGTATTCAAAACATTTTTGATTTCCCCTCCTCCCCCTTCCACCCCAAATTTTACTTTGCGTAAAACTACTCCTGTTTTAATTTTGTATGGTATCAAGTTGGGAAAACATTGGCCGAAAATTAATTTTCAGAAAATTTTAGGCGGAGGAGGAAGATGCCGAAAACTTTGAAAATTCGCTCTTATAGCCATGCTGCATGACTGTGGTTTTTTTTAAATATAAAATAATAGATCACGTACTGTTTTTAGTAGGTATTTCTAATTCAAAATAAGTTTTTCTTCAAACAAAATATTAAACGCATCACACTTCTAAAATTAAATCACTTGAAAATAATAAATCACGATACCCTGAAATACGGGACAAATAGCGTCCCGGGAAGGGTTTCGCCGGGACATGGAACAAATGGACAAAATAAGGGACTGTCCCGTAAAATACGGTACGGTTGGCAACCCTGCCCAGGCCGGTGAGGAATGTCCTTCTCTTTTGAGTCCGTCGTTCCAAACCAGGGTTGCCCAGACGTACGTTTTTTTTTTCAAAATTGTACTTCTTACTCTACTTTGGATTACCTACTTACTGTACTTTATACTTCGAAAATTCCAGAAGTACGGGAAAAATACTTTCTAGCGGATTTTCGAAGGAAATGTAGCTATTTGGCTCGTTCCAAAATTTCATATTTGCTCCCCGTGAAACGGAAACCCCTCCAAAACCCGTTTCATGCATCAAATATCTAAATGACAGATTTTCAATTTTTATGTGTATACAGGGTGTCCCCAAAAACGTTGCCCCCCCCCCCCCCCCTTAAATTTTGCCCGTACTTTCGGAATTTTCGTACAGTAAGTAGGTAATCAAAAGTAAAGCACGAGGTACAATTTTGAAGAAAACGTACGTCTGGGCAACCCTGGTTTGGAACGACGGACCCCAAGACACGGACACTCCTCACCGGCCTCGGGCATCTCACGACACACACACACACGCACACACCCCAAACTGCGTACAACCTATGAATATGGTAAAAAACCCCCCAACGAAAAATCGTGATCCCGAAAAATGCCCGGAACCCCGTTCCGGGCCGGTGGTGGCCGGTGTAGAACAGTAGCCCGGTACTTATTCCAGGTACTTATTCGAAGTAATTCAGACGGGGGACTCGGCGGTGTATCATTAGGAATTATCCCACTGTAAATGGACTTCTGTATTTTCCTTCTCGGTGTCATTACAACCGTGGATATTCAAATTGGTGGGCTCCGGGTAGGTGTATTATGCTTCGTTTTCTCTCACACAGAAGTCATCCGATGTCTTCCCGATGGTTCTCGAGGCGTTTCACGATATGGAAATGTCTCGTTAGACCCGGAGGGAAAAATCGTTTCTGACCGTATATTCAAATGAGCACCTTTTTTTTGGGGTGCACACCCGGAGTCGAGTTGGGAATTCCATTGCATTTAAATAGACTTGAATTACTTAGCTATGCGGTGATTTTGTGGTCCCTGACGTTAATTTTTTGATGTAAGGGTTTTTTGTAATGTAATCCGCTTACAAGAAGAACTCATAAAGAAGTAATTGGCCGGTTCAGGACAAAACGGTAACCTTACCTTTAGGGTTACCTTACTCCCAGAGAGCTTGGTGCGAACATCTTGGCTGGCACAGCAGCAGGCATGAAAAGTTATGAGTGGTTGGCAGGGGGTTAAAACAGTACTGCATAGGGGTTTTCCGATACTTTCGATACTGGCTGGTATCGATACTTCCCTTTCGATGCTCATCGGTGTTGTATCGATACTCTGCATCCGATCGATACATATCGGAAGTATCTGGCAAAATCATTGGTATCGGTATCGAGAAGTCAGTGGAGCAATAAATTTAAATAAATTTTTAAAAAAATCCAGTCATGCAGCATGGCTATAAGGACGAATTTTCAAATAAATATTCGTGCTATTGTGTAAAAAGGTGATATAGCAAGAAACTATACCTCATTTCGAAAAGTTACATAATTTTTTCGTGATTTTTAGTCATTTTTATCGATTTTTGATCCTTATAAAGTCAAAGGACCCCGCACTTGTTCAATGTAGAAGTGGTTTCACTAGATCGAGCCAGAATTTGGCACGGGGCTTCCTTTCAGTCTCCTGAACAAAAGTCTCAATGGGCACAAAAAAAATCTACCGTCAGGATTTTGAGCTATGGCCAGATTAAGCGCTTCAAGTTCGACTTTTTAAACACCTTCAATTGCTTATATCTCTCTAGGGATGCATTTTAGAGAAAAAAGTGCACGAGTAAAATCGTCTTAAAATCGTCCAAACAACTCGATGCCATACTTGTTCTAAGTCAAAAAACGTTTCTTATATTTTCTTATACATAAGCCCACGGGGACTTATTGGCCAAAAATGAAGAAAAATTTTTTGACTTGAAACAAGTATGGCATCGAGTTGTTTGGACGATTTTAAGACGATTTTACTCATGCACTTTTTTCTCTGAAATGCATCCCTAGAGAGATATAAGCAATTGAAGGTGTTTAAAAAGTCGAACTTGAAGCGCTTAATCTGGCCATAGCTCAAAATCCTGACGGTAGATTTTTTTGTGCCCATTGAGACTTTTGTTCAGTAGACTGAAAGGAAGCCCCGTGCCAAATTTTGGCTCGATCTAGTGAAACCACTTCTACATTGAAAAAGTGCGGGGTCCTTTGACCCACTTCTATTTGGTAAAACGAGTTTTATCATCGAAATAGTCCCTGCGTTGTGAATCACCATCCTACATAACGTAGGTGAATTGATATTGATTTCAGCCCTTAATACCAGTTTGTGACCCCCTCCCACCAGAAATCCAAATTTGACCCCTGTTCTGTATGAAAAACGACAGAAATTGTATTTTTCTGCCTTTATACTCACCCTTCCATACCACTTTCAGTGATTTTTACATCAATTGTCCGTGATTTTAGCCGTTTTAACCGATTTTTTACCCCTAAATACTCAAATTTTGACTCTAGGATTTTTGAAAATTGCTCATTTCCGAACTCATCCTTTTGTTGTTTGGCGAAATTTGGTATTTTTATCGTGTACCAAAGGACAGATATCGCCCGAATTTACTCACGCACGCGGACACCCACACACAAAATATTTGTATTCCCAAAGAAACAAATGAGTACGAAGATGAGCAATTTTCAAAAATTCTGAGGGGTCAAATTTGAATTTTTAGGGGTAAAAAATCGGTTAAAACGGCTAAAATCACGAACAGTTCACTTAAAATTGCTGAACGTGGTATGGAAGGGTGGTTGAAGACAGAAAAATACCATTCCAGTTCTGTTTTCATACAGAATAGGGGTCAGATTTGGATTTTCGTAGTTCAAAAATTGGTGTTAAGGGCTGAAATCAATATCAATTCACCTGACGTTGGGTGGGATGGTGATTGACGACAGAAAGAAGGATGATTTTGGTGATACAATTTTTTTTTTTTAATAATTGTATCACCAGTACAATTATTTTAAAAAGAGTGGGTCATATTGGACTTCGAAAGGGTCATATTTGACTTCGTAAGGGTCATATTTGACTTCGTAAGGGTCAATAAACGGTAAAAATTGCTACAAACGCGAAAAAATTATGTAATTTCACGAATGTGTTGGTTCCTCGCTATATCGTCTTTTTACACAATAGCGTGAATATTTATTTGAAAATTCGCTCTTGTAGCAATGCTGCATGACTGGGACTTTATTTAAAAAAAGTATGGTTCTCTTTTCTTCTCTTTCCTGTCATTAATACTTTATCGAGCCAACCTAACGCAAAATTTCACGAGTAATTAGGCTCCTCAGGCGTTTTTTTACGCCACTTCCGAGATGCGCCAAAAAATGGCAAAAATTTCACACAAAAATTGTTCACCAACATCAAGTGTGACACATTACTTCAAAGCGGTTTTACTTTCTTGTATTCGTGAATTGTTTACTTCATACGGTCGTATTCCTTTTGGTTTATTATTCTGTGAATAATACACCTGTGTATGCGCTCAGCAAAAAAATTTTAATAACACCCCCTCAAAATTTTTTCTTTTCCGTTTCAAGGTGCGTAGATTCCCAAAATTGCAAAAATGCAACGAGTACCGGCTTCATTTTAGGTGTAAAAAAGTCGTTCTTTCGCACACATGCTCAATTTGGGCCCTAGTTGTGTCCCGAAACTGTGCAGCCCGATCGGAATATACCCAGGGGTGTTATGAGTGAAAATGTGTGTAAAAATAGGTACTTTTTGCGTTTTAGCAACATGTTGGTAACATGAGATTTTGAGGTATCGTTTTCCATGTTTTTGGGGACGAGAAGACCGAATATGAAGTCGATTTTGACCAAAGAGTGGAAAATCGAGGTTCTACCACATGTTCAGCTCCCAAAATTGATTTTTTATTATTCAAAAACATGGGAAATCGTCTGAAATCACCATCATATAATAACAGTATAATATATAAGTATATAAGTATAATAACACTGGAAGTACTATCAACACGTGGATCAAGACGATTAAATGGTACTACCAATGATTAAAGATAATTTGAAAAAAAAAACCACAGTCATGCAGCATGGCTATAAGAGCGAATTTTCGAAGTTTTCGGCATGTTCCTCCTCCGCCTAAAATTTTCTGAAAATTAATTTTCGGCCAATGTTTTCCCAACTTGATACCATACAAAATTAAAACAGGAGTAGTTTTACGCAAAGTAAAATTTGGGGTGGAAGGAGGAGGAGGGGGAAATCAAAAATGTTTTGAATACCAGAAGAGTAGGTATTGGATACGTAACACATTTTTTGTTCCAATTTTTGCCGAGTAACACCTCGGTTTGTAGATTTTTTAACGCTGAACACGATGGTGAAGTCAGAATTGCGATATCCCATTCCGTTATCAGATTAGAGCAGACGAACCAGGAAGAACATCTCAAGAAATAACCACGTTCCTTCATCTTCAAAGTGCTCCAGTTTGAGAATGGAATGAGATATCGCAATTCTGATTTCACCATCGTGTTCAGCGTACAAAAACCTTTAAAATGAGGTGTCATTTGTCAGACTTTTTCATTTTGGGAATTTATGGGTAATTTCCCCCCCCCTAAAACTCCCCAAAACTCCCCCTTAGAGTGACCCGATTCTGCCCATCTTCGAACTTAGCCTGTCGATTGCCAAGACAGATTTTTCGTGCAAATTTGAACTTTTTATCTCAATTCTTTCGAGAGTTATCGTCTGGAATGACACATACATATATATATATATATATATATATATATATATATATATATACATATATACATATAATTTTTGGTGTCTTTCGGCAGTGAATTCAGGATGGCCTGAAACGAATTTTGGTATAAAAATCTTTCGGAAATTCGAGTTTTAAAAATTTTGGACCGAGAACAATAGCTTCCTTTTCTTCGAAAATTCGCTAATGAACAGCCAAAATTTCTGTAGGTATGTCCAATAGAATAATAAGCCCATGTGACAAGGACTTTGCAGCGTTTTTTTATGTGTAAAATTTGTGTTTATTTTCAAATACAATATTTAGCCTACTTTTCTGTTGTACACAGCGAGGGAGGACAGTAGTTTCAAAGTACATAAAATAAATAAATAAATGAATAAAATCTCACCTGCGTCTAAACTCAGGCCGACTATTGTTCAACTGTAACGCAGTTTGCGACCCTCCAAAACGAGGTTTCCCTCGTTGCGGTCGGAAAAGGGGAAAACAAGCCGCCCTTCCACCGCAACGCTGTAAATTGCCGTATAATTAATTTCCCCTGGGAAAATTTCCCCCTCAGTCGAGGAAAAAAAAAATCCTTGATCAGCAAGAAAAACCTGTAATTCCTGGGTGGCAAGGGGTTAAACGTCTTGGGATAATCCCGTTTTCCTTTCTGTTTTTGATCCAATAGTCGTCGGAGCCCTGATCCAATAACGTTTGGTCTGGCGGGGGTGTGAAGGAGAGTTAATCTCGTTATCTTATTGTGCGGGTTTCGTCGGTTTTACGGAAAACCGAGAGGAAGACTGTGGGAGGGATGAGGGTCGATAACTTTACTGTGGTAGAGAGAAATGTCGGGGCCCATGACATTTTCAGGTCTGGCGTAAACGCTTATATCCTTGTGTTACCAAACACCACTTGAAGTGTTCCGGTGTGGAGATCGCCACACAGCTACTTCCACGTTCTTCATAACTAGGGACTGGAATTTGCATATTTTGCATATATATGTTTTTTAATCGTGTATATCTCTCTACTTTTCCGTTTTGAGGGTATCTGAAGCGTTTAGCGTGCGTTAAATTGAAATTGAAATAGCATATTTTGCATATTTATTTCGATTTCGGGGATTTTTGCATGTTTTGGCCGTTTTGTGCATATTTCTGCATTTTAAATCAAAATTGGGGCATTTCCCTATTTTTCGACATTCCTAGTCGCCAAATCCTCCGAGATATGTGTTTCTGAAAAGGGGTCACGGATATTCTTAGGCCATTCACCGTTTAATCTGTGTACCTGGTAGGGCTTAGGCGCGCCCTTACCATTTATCCCGGTGTGATGAATTTGAAATTGGCGCATTCATCACGAGCGGTGTGAGGGAGGATGTGCCCGGTTTGGTTATGGGCGGACCACCACCATGCCCGGGGATCTTTTCGGAGTGTGTCCGCTTTGGTTATGGGCGTACCACCACCATGCACGGAATCTTTTAGGAGCGTTGCCTGGTTTGGTTATGGGCGGACCACCACCATGCCCAGGATCTTTTTGGAGTGTGCTCAGTTAGGTTATGGGCGGACCACCACCATGCCTGAGATCTTTTCGGAGTGTGTCCGCTTTGGTTATGGGCGTACCACCACCATGCACGGGATCTTTTCGGAGTGTGTCCGCTTTGGTTATGGGCGTACCACCACCATGCCCAGGATCTTTTTGGAGTGTGCTCAGTTAGGTTATAGGCGGACCACCACCATGCCCGTGATCTTTTCGGAGTGTGTCCGCTTTGGTTGTGGGCGTACCACCACCATGCCCAGGATCTTTTTGGAGTGTGCTCAGTTAGGTTATGGGCGGACCACCACCATGCCTGAGATCTTTTCGGAGTGTGTCCGCTTTGGTTATGGGCGTACCACCACCATGCACGGGATCTTTTCGGAGTGTGCTGGGTTTGGTTATGGGCGGACCACCACCATGCCCGGGATCTTTTCGGAGTGTGTCCGCTTTGGTTATGGGCGTACCACCACCATGCCCAGGATCTTTTTGGAGTGTGCTCAGTTAGGTTATAGGCGGACCACCACCATGCCCGTGATCTTTTCGGAGTGTGTCCGCTTTGATTGTGGGCGTACCACCACCATGCACGGAATCTTTTAGGAGCGTTGCCTGGTTTGGTTATGGGCGGACCACCACCATGCCCAGGATCTTTTCGAAGTGTGTCCGCTTTGGTTATGTGCGTACCACCACCATGCACGGGATCTTTTCGGAGTGTGCTCGGTTTGGTTATGGGTGGACCACCATCATGCCCGAGATCTTTTAGGGTAGTTTGCTTGGTTTAGTTATGATCGAATCACCACCATGTCCAAGATCTTTTAGGTAAAGGAGAGAGATGAGGCAAGGAGGAGAGAGATGAGGTAAGGAGGAGAGAGAGTAGTCAGCGACTAGAGGAGAGCGTAGAATGGTTAAAAAGGCGAAGGAGGCGAGTATATATAGTCCTGGGAGCTGTCTCCCTCCATCCTCTAGCTAGTAGAGGATGGTGGGGATCTCCAGGCTGGCCCTCCGCTCTCCTGCGTCTTCTGTCCCCACTTCTAGGTTTATTTGGCGAGATCTTATTTCTACGTACAAGAGTTGTGGTTCTGGGAGGATACCACGACACCCTGAATGGGATTGCCTTTCACTTTCGGACTATAAAGAAGTCACAATTGACAATTCGGAAAAATCAGTTGTGATCCAGCGCTATAATTGTGGTAGCGAGTGACTTCTTTTGTATAAATGTAAATATTGTATAGTCGAGAGAAAAAAGGTGTGTACATTTTCATTCCATTTTCTTCCTTGAGCCTTCTCTATAACTTTTTAAGGACGCGATAATTACTAAAAAATAATGTGTGGACTACCTGTACGTCTCACAGCCAAATTTAGGTCATTTTAGAAATATTTAAAAAACTCGGCGCTCCGCGCCTCGCCAGGGGGCAAGCCCCCTGGACCCCCGGTTACCTCTATTTACATACTTCGGACGAAATTATAGAAACACAGAATGTGTTTTAGCTCACGCGTTCCACATAAACCTTTTTCGACTGATAATATATTATATTGACTGCTCATAGGTTACACCAGGTTACACGATCCTTAGTTCCGTATCATCGGTACTTATATAAAGCTTGCAATCGTGTTCACAATATAAATTATTGAGAATGATCACCTGTGTGTAAACAATTATTACTTAAACAATGACGCTCATACCGCAGCTTGTCGGCCACGCACTCCGCATTGGTTAACGTAATATGGTTAGGTAAATCGAGAGCTATCCAACGAGTGGTGAACGATATTTGTATGATGATAACTGGCGAAGTTAAAGTTCCGTAGCAACGAATCGGTTGTACGTGAAAATCATTAGAAATTTTTTATAACAGCGTCCCAGATTTCGTTACGAAATTTCGTTACCTTTTTTTGGCTAATTAGTCCATGGCTAAAACACATTCTGTGTTAAAATTTAAACGAAATTTTGCTTGTGGGCGTGATGTAGGTATATATCGGTATAAATATGACGGATTTGGGCTAAAACCACCAGAAATACTGAAATAATGATCGCCAATAGTGGGAAAGCCAGGTAATAGTATCGTAGTTCGGCGAGGCCGCCTCCGCCTTCAAGTGGTTTTGTCGTTTGTTCTCCTCGAGAGGCCTCTTCAAACGAGTTCGCCATCCTCGAGGGCGGCTGTTGTTTGGAGAACTCTTTTCATCAGCCGAGCAAGCGAGTCCTCCCGTCGCAAGTGTCATCGCAGTGAAGACAAACGAGGGTTTAGCGAGCTTCTAACGAGAAATATGAATTCTGAATGAGCCGCCCTCCTTGTGAATCTCGTGATGGGTCGCTCACGATGATTCTCAGCACTTGCGTCCAAAGCGGGGCCCTGTGTCGTAAGGGCTGATGAAGGGGAAAGATGGAGGGGGGGATTTACTGTAGTGGAGGGGGGGGGGGGTCGACCAGAAGGCAAATTTGAGTTCAGCAAGCAAAATCCTAATAACTTGGAAGATTCACGCCTACTCAGTGCACAGCAAATTTTCAAAATCGGTGGCTCATTTTGACATAATGGGGCATAGGTATTCCAATCATCAAAGAAGAAAATTTATTATTTATTGGACTTACCTAAATGTTGGCTGTTCATTTATTGTTTCTTTCATGTGCAATAATCGAAATAGCTATTTCTGGTGGTAGCGAATTTTCGAAGAAAAGGAAGCTATTGTTCTCGGTCCAAAATTTTTACAACTCGAATTTCCGAAAGATTTTTATACCAAAATCCGTTTCAGACCATCCTGAATTCACTGCCGAAAGACACCATATATTTATATATTTATATATGTATGTGTCATTCCAGACGATAACTCTCGAAAGAATTGAGATAAAAAGTTTAAAATTTGCACGAAAAATCCGTCTTGGCAATCGACAGGCTAAGTTCAAAGATGGGCAGAATCGGGTCACTCTAAGGGGGAGTTTTGGGGAGTTTTAGGGGGGGGGAAATTACCCATAAATTCCCAAAATGAAACAGTCTGACAAGTGACACCTCATTTTAAAGGTTTTTGTACGCTGAACACGATGGTGAAATCAGAATTGCGATATCTCATTCCGTTCTCAAACTGGAGCACTTTGAAGATGAAGGAACGTGGTTATTTCTTGAGATGTTCTTCCTGGTTCGTCTGCTCTAATCTGATAACGGAATGGGATATCGCAATTCTGACTTCACCATCGTGTTCAGCGTTGGAAAATCTACAAACCGAGGTGTTACTCGGCAAAAAATGGAACAAAAAATGTGTTCCAATACCTACTCTGTATTGGATACGTAACATACGTACAGTACGTATGTTGGATACGTAACTGTACTTATATTGTAGTACCAATAGTACAATATACTACATACTTGAATACCTATAATTACCCAATAAGTTTAAGATTGCCCATATTTGAATGGGATATCCCAAACATCACATTTTTGGGAGCTTAACCTTCGTCATAACCTCAATTCTTCACTCTTTGGTCAAAATTAACTTCAGATTCGGTCTCCTCGCCCTGAAAAAATGGAAAACAAGCTGTTGTTACTAAGACACAAAAAAACCCTATTTTTACACCCCTGGGTATATTCCGATCGGGCTGCAAAGGTTCGGGATACAACTAGGGCCCAAATGAAGCCTGTGTGGGAAAGAACGAATTTTTTAGACGGTAAATAAAGTAGATATGGACGGAAATTGCATTTTTGGAATCCACGCACCTTGAAAAGTAAAAGGAGAAATGTTCAGGGGGTGTTATAAATTTTTTTTGCTGAGCGAATACATAGGTGTATTATTCACAGCAATAAAAAGTATATTACTTTAAGTTAACGAATACTGGGCCTGTTCGTCGAGAAATTTTTAACATAAAATTCGAAAAGCAAATAAAAATTGGGAGTTAGAAAAAACGCTGCAAAGTCACGTGGGTTTATTATTTTCGACTGAATATAGCACGACTCTCAAGCTAATTTGACGGTTTAAAACTCGAATATCAGGTTGTTATTTCTGAAAAAAATTATTTTCGTTGAATGAAATTGTCATTGAATTGTCTTGATTCACCTGTTGGTATTACTTCTGGTAGTATTATTATACAAATTTATGGTGATTTCAGACAATTTCCCAGGGTTTTGACCCCTAAAATAAGAATTTCTGGAGCTGAACCCTCGTTGCAACCTCAATTCTTCACTCTTTGGTCAAAATCAACTTCATATTTCGTCTCGTCCTTGAAAAAAAATAAAAAATAAAAAATAAAAACATGAAAAAACTATAGGTACCTCACAAGTTCACCAAAACCTCAGAATTACCCAATTTTGCACCCATTTTTCACCCATAACACCCCTGGGTTATTCTGATTACTTAGGTTCCCAGTCTTCCTATCGACGTTTGTATTGTCTTTTTGAAGGCTGCTACAAATAAAAAACGCTACAAAGTCCTTGTCACATGGGTTTATTATTCTACTGGTCATACCTACAGAAATGCTGGCTGTTCATTTATTGTTGTTTTCATGTAAAATAATTAAAATAGCTATTTCTGGTGGTTTCCACCAATTTTGGCCCCCAAAACTTGAATTAGGTACGCTCTTTTTTTCTGTTTTCTTTTTTTCAAATTATCTTTGATCATTGGTAGTGCCATTTAATCGTCTTGATCCACGTTTTGACACTTTTCCTAGTGCTATTCTACAAATTGATGGTGATTTCAGACGATTTCGCAGGTTTTTGATTCATAAAAAATCAATTTTGGGAGCTGAACATCTGGTACAACCTCAATTATCCACTCCTTGGTCAAAATCGACTTCATATTCGGTCTTCTCGTCCAAAAAAAAATTGTTAAACGCAAAAAGTACCCATTTTTACACACATTTTCACTCATAACACCCCTGGGTATATTCCGATCGGGCTGAAAAGTTTCGGGACACAACTAGGGCCCAAATGGAGCATGCGGGCGAAAGAACGAATTTTTTAGACCGAAAATGAAGCCTGTACACGTGATACGGCGGACGGCGTACGGCGGACGGACATTGCATTTTTGGAATCTACGCACCTTGAAACGGAAAAGAAAAATTTTGAGGGGGCGTTATACAAAATTTTTGCTGAGCGAATACATAGGTGTATTATTCACAGAATAATAAACCAAAAAACACTTCGAATTTGAATTTGAATCAGGAAATTATCAGGAAAGTCAAATTATCAATTTCCCTGCGGTTCCTTCCTATGCATTGCACTGTCTTAGCGATCGTTGAAGGGCTCGAGCTGCCTCATAAATCACCATCCGAGGCCTTAGCCCTCTCATTGCCCGCGTCCTAACTAGTAATTTTCTATGCTCCCCACCCTCCCACCATAAAACGTAACCTGTTTTCTCTCTTCTACAAGGTCTAGACGGCCCCTCGAATTATAAGTTCATTTTTTCCGTCTTATTGTTTAGAAGGTTTTTTTGTTTTTTTAAACATTTTTTTCAATAGTTGCTCCTCCGCAACTGACAGGTATTGAGGACTCGTTCCATATTTATTAGGAAGACTTTATTAGTTTCGTTACCTCCAACCCGGGGGCGATAAGAAAGTATTGCAATCGCCCTGAAACAACATTTCTGGAACTCGAGTTTATGGGTTTTGGGGATCTGAACGTTCTAGACAATCTAAACAGACTAAGAGAAAAGTCTAAACTAACAAATATAAACAAACTAAGTGAAAAATCTAAAGAAAAACGGATTTACTGAAAAGTTGTCTATTTCCACTAATACACGAAAAAACGCGAAAAATACACTGTTATACCGTTTTCGGTGATCAAGCCGTCGTCAGCAGTGGCGGAGCCAGGATTGGTGAATGGGGGGGGGGTTATCGGAAAAAGCAGTCGGAAGTTCCTGTCATGCAGCATGGCTATAAGAGCAAATTTTCAAATAAATATTCCTGCTGTTGTGTAAAAACATTATATAGCGAGAAACCATACCACTTTTCTTAAAATTATATAATTTTTCGTGATTTTAGCCATTTTTGCCGATGTTTGACCCAGGTGAAGTCAAATTTGACCCACTTGTTTTTTAGAAAAATAGTTTTATCATCGAGATAGTCCCCCCGTCGTGATTAATCATCCCATACAATGCCAGGTGAATTAATATTGATTTTAGCCGTTTTATTTAATACCACCATTTTTTACCCCAAAAATCAAAAACCGACCCCTATGCTGTGTGGAAAAAAACTGAAATTGTATTTTTCTGTCTTTACTCCCCTTCCGTACCACTTCCAGTGATTTGATATCAGTTGTTTGCAATTTTAGCCGTTTTTACCGACTTTTGACCTCTAAAAACTCAGATTTGACCCCCTTTGGAATTTTTGAAAACTGCTCATCTTCGAACTCATCCTTTTGTTTGGCAATACAAAAGTTTTGGAGAAATTTGGAATTTTTATCACGTACCCAAGGACAGATATCATCTGGAGTGGCACATAAATATACATAATATATAAAATTTTTGTTAAAATCTTGGAATGAACTGAGGATGCTCTGAAACAGATTTGCCTATACAAATATTTCAAAAATTCATGTTATGAAAATGTTACCCATTGGAATAGCTTCATTTTCTTTGAAAATTCACTAATAAGGTTTGACATTACAAACAAAGCTGAATTCAAATTAAATTTAACAAAGCACTAAATATGATTAACGTTCTCGACCACTCAGTATTAATATTGTTGGTAGGATTCTTGAGGGTTGGTCACTTGATAAAATATCCACTATGCCGACGTTTCGATTTATTTATAAATCCTCTTCAGGGCTGTAATGATAGGAACTATTTACTCAGAGAACATGAGTCAATTTTCTGAGTCAATGTTCTCTGAGTAAATAGTTACTATCATTACAGCCCTGAAGAGGATTTATAAATAAATCGAAACGTCGGCATAGTGGATATTTTATTAAGTAACCAACCCTCAAGAATCCTACCAACAATATAAAGCACTAAATGTTACAGGTTTAGGTAAGATAACTGAGGAAATCAAACATTTATTTGGCAACTCGCGAATTTTCAAGGAAAATGAAGGTACCTATTGCAATGGTTCCAACATTTTCAGAACGTGAGTTTTTGAAATTATTTTATAGGCAAATCCGTTTCAGAGCATCCTGATTTCATCCCTAGATTTTAACAAAAATGTATACGTATATTATATATAATTATTTATGTGTCACTCCTGACGATATCTGACCTTG
The DNA here is from genome assembly GCA_954871275.1 of Leptopterna dolabrata. Taxonomy (NCBI): domain Eukaryota; kingdom Metazoa; phylum Arthropoda; class Insecta; order Hemiptera; family Miridae; genus Leptopterna; species Leptopterna dolabrata. The sequence goes on along the minus strand of OX940990.1, from coordinate 11,880,367 downwards.
GGTATGTGATAAAAATTCTAAATCTCCCCAAAATTTTCTTATTGCTATACAAAAGGATGAAAAATTTTCAAAAATTCGAATGGAGTCTAATTTGAGTTTTTTGGGGTCAATAATTAGTAAAAACGGCTAAAATTGATATATAAAATCACTGAAAGTGGTATGGAAGGATACGTTAAGACAGAAAAATACCATTTCAGTTGTTTTTCACACAGAATGGGGGTCTAATTAGGATTTTTGGGGGTCAACAATGGTATTAAGGGCTAAAATCAGTATTAATTCACCTGAAATAGTGTGGGATGGTGACGGTGAGGGACTATTTCGATAAACATTTTTGTCAAAAAGGGTGGGTCAAATTTTTGGGACAGATCGTTAGTAATCAAATAAACGTGATATTATTCAACTGTTTAGCCATATTTTGATTTACCGTTTAATCTGGTATTGTTGTATTTGTTTGGTTACTTTTGTTATTGTTGGTTTTGTGTTTGGTGAGATTTACTTTTATTTTGTGATAAGGTTTTCGAGCCAATGGGGGGGGGGGGGGGGTTTATGACCCCCACTACCCCGCCACTGGTCGTCAGTAACAAACAATGAGACTAAACAGACTAACAAACAAATCCAAACAGTAAAAATATTGTTTCAATGGCCGTAAATATTTTCACTCAAATCGGGTCACATTTGAAGTTTCGGGGTGTGGGGGGGGGGGGGTCAAAACTGGCTAAAAATCTTTAAATTTAAACGAAATTCGCTCATTTCAAACGAATTTCGCTCATTTTTCAAATTGAAAATTTGAAGAATTTCGAATGCTGATAATCGAGTGCTACATGACTGGAACATTTTTTTCCCCGCTCTCAAAACCCCGTCCAGAAGGTATTGCCTTTGCTCCCCTCGCCCAATCGGTTGCTCCTCTATGAATAATTCACGAGAATCCCCCATCTCTTCTCAATGACACGTTATCATATGGAAGCCCAACTATGGAAATACCGGAGGTGAAAAATTCGAATCGCCTTCTTTTCCTTTTGTTCTTGTTGTTTTGTGCCTTCCCCCTCAACCCCCCCCCCCCCTACCATCCATACTTTCCATACTTCCATCCATACTTATCGAGAACCCACGTTGAAGTTACACCGATAGGTACGTAATGTCTTCTCGATGATACCTAGCTAGTGGTACTGTTTGTCACCGACAGAATTATTTTAGCAACATTTAACTCGTGATTTATGTAGGTACCTAGTAACGAGTATTTCAACAGCAGGGTGAATGAATTGTATACATCTAGCCCAAATGTCATCACCAGGGACGCGCTAACAATCGGGAATTGGCCCGAGATAAAATCATTGCTAGGGAGAACCTGATTATATTCACGGAGTATGAAGTCGAGTTGGTTGTTCTGCGATATTATTTCATTTGACAAATGATGGACTGTTGGAGTTTGTTGGTAGGTACTTGTGAAACTTGAACAAACGTTGAAGTATTATTTATGGGTAAATTATTACACAATGGTAAATTATTACACAACGGTAAAGTATTGCACAACGGCAAATTATTACACAACGGTTTATTACCCCATCTACGTAGAAGGGGTTGGAGTTTGTTGGTACGTTGGCAACTTTTTTCACTCCATATCCACAATTTCCCTTCAGAACTTCATTATTTGCGTTTCTTTTTGCCATTTTAGTTACTGTTTGTCATCGACAGAATTATTTTAGCAACATTCAACTCGTGATTTAGGTAGGTAGGTACCTAGTAACGAGTACGGGGTTAGGTACTAACCTACGGAGGGCCTGCGATCTACATAATATGTATAGAGTAGTACATATTATATAATATAAAGGGAATATATAATATATAATATAATATAATATTAAATAATATAATATCTATACGGAGAGCTGTGATCCGTAACAGAAGGGTAGGTATTCTGTACAAAGTAATAAACCGTTGTGCATGGATTTGCACCGTTTTTAACTCTACTACAACGTTATTTTTAAATCTAAGTATATCAATGTAAAGCCTGTTAGATGAAGAAGTTTTTGTGAAATTTGACAAGTCGTAGGTATTTTTGTAACCTTAGGAAAACTTACAATCTTTTTCACAATTTTAAATTTTGAAATGTTCCAACTGATATTGGCCAACACTAAGTAACTCTGACCATTGAAAACAGAAGGAGCACAGTAAATTTAACGTTGTTTCAAACGGTTTAATTGGATTTCTTGTCGTTTCAATATTTTCGAATTTATTAGCGTTTTTATGTGGTAGGGTAATGAAAAATTGGACTGTCGGATATCTTTAAAACAAAGAACTTTTCGAAAAATTTCTACTGAGCATTTTTTGTTCCAAATGAAGAGTAGAATCGATTCCCTGAGTTTTTCCAGAAGGACCCGGGACACCCTGAATATACGGTTATCGATTTCAAAAAGTGGGTCTAATTTGAGTCTTGGAGGATCAAAAGATAGCTGAAAACAGCTTAAATCGCCAAAAATTATGGATAGTTTTTTAGAAATTGTCACAGAATGCTGGGTCGATACAGAAAAATACTATTTCGGTAATCAAAAATGATTTCCACACCAAAGGGGAGGTCAGATTTGAGTAATTGTGGGTCACTAATTGCTTATACTTGGTAAAAATGGCTAAAAATCACAAAAACTTTGCCTATTTAGATAGAACTTTGCAATATTCCTTCGTATGGTCATGACTGGAACTTTTTTATACTTTTCATTCACAATTTTTTTAACCACATTCGGTGGTTCACAACGGTTTTTTGCCCACGAAAACACAAATTGGTCTACCAATCTATTTTCAGTTTTATTTTATTTATTTTTTTTTTGTCCCAGTTTTATTTTTCGCCTCTAGAGGTCCTAAGTAAAAAGTTCCATGTTCCTGTTAAGTATATAGGAATAGAAGTATGGTGATACCGTCAAAAATAGGTGTTCGAGAAAATCATCGAATTTTGTTCAGAATTGCTCAAAAACGAGTTTCTAGACAATTTTCCAGATGTCTGTATGTTAGAATTTCAAATGGTCATAACTTCTTGAAAGTACTGTCTTTTTCATATTAATTTTCTTTTTGTGTTGTGTTCAGCTGTTGATCTCTTCTGTTCGTGACTTGATTTGAGCTTTCTGGTGGAGAAATCAGGAAGTTATGATGGGTTTCCTAATTTTTCGATTTCCAACTATAACGTCCGTAAAAATGGACCAAAATTGGCGCGGTTGGTACCAAAATAAGCGTTGGTATGACTAGATCATGCTTGTTGATTTTGAGATCGTTCTCATTTGTTTGATTTGGCTAATTTACAGCAAAAAATATGCCAGTGGGTCCAACGTTTTCCAGGATCACTGACTAAATGACGTTGGTGTGGTGGTCAAAGTGGTTGAAAGTGTGATTTCTACGCAAGTTTACGGATTTTGAGCGAAATGGGCTGCCTCCTGCAGCCAAACTTGTGTGGATACTATAATGAAGAACATGGAAGTATTGTGTGGCAATCTCCACACCGGAACTTTGCCTGTATTTCTTGAAAACTGTGCCTCAGTATTGTAAAGACCACTCCATACAAAATTAAAAAAGGCCAAATTTCATACAGAATGCATGTTTGGTTAATACGTTTGTGACAGAGAACTGAAAAATATGCGTTTTTCCACATTTTTTTTGCAGGTCTCCATTTGTTTTTAAAACATCCGTCCTCGATTTTAATGTTAATTTATTCATTTTGTATTTTTCAGGTAAGGTGTGCTCTGTGGTTCACAGTAATGTTCGCCAAAAGACTCGTTACTATAGGTGTTGTTAATTAACAGTGTAATATACTTCGACAAATAGTGATCAACAGTGAATGAATAGTGGATAGGGAACCAATTTTAGTGTTAATTTCCGAAGTAAAACATGACGTTCAGATGCGTCCCGGGTTTTCAAAACGGCGACTGCAGCTCTTGGGTGAGTACATGAAATTTGATTGTAAATAATAATAGACAATAGTTCTCGTATAGTTTTTGGTGCCACAACGGCGCCCCAGACCCATCTGAGTAAAAAAAAAACCCCTCTCACTGAATAATCTTGGGTGTTTTAACTGAAAATTCTCTACACGTTCCAGTCACGCAGCATGACCACTTGTTCGAATTTTCAAAGTACTGTGCTATAACAATTTTGGTGATTTTAAACATTTTTGTAGACCCACAAAAGTTCTGGTTTCACCAATTAATGATTATTATTAACAATTTTTGCCGACATTTTGTTTCAGTATTGATATGCTGATATATAGGAATATATTATATCCTATAGGAATAGGATAATAGTGATATATAGGAATAATCATGCTGCATCTACAAAATATCAGTATCATGCTGCTGCTTCAAACACAAAGTAGGTATTGTTTATTTGAAAAATGATAGGTATATTATGTTGAATTAAACAGATTAGGATAAAAATTATACCAATAATAACCGTAGTCATTTTTAGAGCCTCGTGATTTTCAGCCATTTTTTTACTACTGATGTTTAGCGTTTATAACACAAAAAATTAGAAATTTAGCCTACTTCTCTGTGAGAAAAAAACTCGTTCAACAACTGAATTAGGCTTTTAGCGAATTTTCATTAAAAATGCGCAGTCGCAGTTGGTTCAAAATGTGTAGTACGTGCAGTTTTGGTAAGTTTTTCGATTCTTTCTGTCCCTTCAAGTCCCTCTTTCGGTCGTGAATCACCATCCGAGACAACTTCAGGTGAATTGATATTGATTTTAGCCCTGAATACCTATTTTTGACACCCAATCAAAATATTTCACCTATTCTTTATTAAAAACAACTGAAATTGTCTTTTTCAGTCTTCAATCACCTTTAATACCACTTTCAGTAATTTCATATAAATTGTTCGCAATTTTTGCCGATTTTTGACTCCGTAAAAACTCAAATTTGAAAGGAATTTTTGAAAATTGCTCATCTTCGAACTCATTCTTTTGTTTGGCAATACGAATGTTTCGGCGAAATTTGGAGTTTTTATCACCCCAAGGACAGATATCGTCTGGAGTTTGGAATAATTTCCCCAAATCGTGTTTGCTTTTCCGTGTTAGAAGTCCCAACCTCTCGAGCATCTCCAACCAGGTAATAACCGATTTCTTGATCCATCAAGCCTACCACGTTTTATCCAAATTCAATATCACAACTGCTATACAAACGACTTTAACGCCTACAATAGGCCTAACGGGTCAAAAAAATCCATTTTTACCTGGTTGGGGAGCCTCGGGACTGCGACCATTCGACTCAGCGAAAAAAGTACGAAAAGATCGCTCCCTTAACCATTTTACGGTCAAAATGTCGATTTCGCGAAAAACGTCGATTTGTACTGAAGAAATCCACGGTTTTTTTGGCACGGAAACAAGGATTTTACCCTCACGAGTCACTGTAAAAAAATGTTTTGATCATACCGTTGGAAAGCTGAGCTTCTGGGCCAACTTAGGATTACAGTGAGAAAAAATCCGGTAGAATCACTAAGACCCACAAACGTTTAAAAAAAACCCTGAAAATTTTCAAGATTTTGCAAAGTTTGATTTTCGGGTTTATTTTTCACCCATTGAATTATCTTTTAAAAAAAATTAATTAGGCATCAGAGAGATGGGAAATTTAATGATTTTTCCGACGGTATAATCACATTCGGTTTTAGTCCTTAAATTAATCGGGTTGTGGCCATTTTAGTGAATTAAGGTCGAAAACACGGAAAACAAAATCTTGAAAATGAAAAAAATCGGATTGTAAGCGGTAAAAAGAAAATTTTGTAGGTAACTTTTTATCAGAAATTAGTTGTAGCATCGACTCCTGGCTGGTGGTACGACCTTAACTCTGACTCTCTGTATACAAATGTATGAATTTTTGTTCAAATCTGGGGTTGAAGTTTGCCTGTTAAAAAACGCGAAAAATTCATGTTCTGAAAATTTTGCACCCATTGCACTCTTCAGTTTTCTTATGAAAATTCGCCAAAAGTTATCAGGTTTATTTTTCACCCATTGAATTATCTTTTTAAAAAATTGATTAGGCATCAGGGAGATAGGAAATTTAATGATTTTTCCGACGGTATAATCACATTCGGTTTTAGTCCTTAAATTAATCGGGTTGTGGCCATTTTAGTGAATTAAGGTCGAAAACACGGAAAACAAAATCTTGAAAATGAAAAAACTCGGATTGTAAGCGGTAAAAAAAAATATACAGGTAACTTTATCAGAAATTATTTGTAGCATCGACTCCTGGCTGGTGGTACGACCTTAACTCTGACTCCCTGTATACAAATGTATGAATTTTCGTTAAAATCTGGGGTTGAATTCAGGAAACGGGTTTGCCTAAAAAAAATTCAAAAATTCTGAAAATTTTGTACCCATTGCAATAGCTTTAGTTTTTTTTTGAAAATTCGCCATAAGTAGGTTTAGCCCTATAACTGGAACCTTTTTCCCGAACCGAACTAAATCCAACTGTCAATACGAATGCCTTGTTGTTTGAGCCAGACCCGAACATCCTTTTAGCAAATCTAGAGAGCAAACACGGAGGGTTAAAAAAAAAGAAAAATCCCCTGAAGGAGGTCCGAAATCCTCGTATTGTGCCCTATCATGTCACATTGTTCCCTGTGTTGATCGTCACATTGTTCCCCGTGCTGTTCGTCCCTAATAAAACCTGCGCCAAAGAACAAAAACACCAGGTAAAGGACGCCAACTCTTTGACTTTGTTGGAAGGAAAAGATTTTATTTTTTTCTCTTCTTTTTTTTCGCCATTGTGAATTGGACATTGATAAGTAATTCTTGAAAGGCGGGGTATTTTTTTTTTCCTTCTTTGTGTTCCGCAGAAAAGGAAGGGGGAAAAAAACGTTTGAAGACCCAATCGGGCGTTGAAAACCGTCTCGAACGTTCCGGGTGAGTGTGACCTCCTCCTGGTCATAGAGAAGGGATTGCTTGGGGTTTGAGATCACTTCTGTTTGTTTAGGGGAGGGAGGGATAACAGGATTTGTTGATTCGCCGGTAGGATCGTCCTTGAGCGTTAGGTGGAGGGGAGGGAGGGGAATAATTGACAACAAGTTCCAGTCATATGCCCCAAGACCGTATTTTCGAAGTTTCATCCTATAACAAATTTTAATGATTTATAAGCAGTTTTCGGTGATTTTAATTAGCGACGTTTACCAATTACAGATATTTCCCTACTCCCTCCCCTCCCCTCTTAATTATACAACTCTATTGTTCAATGAACATCACAGTTGTGCGCATGATTGTCAGGCTGTAGGAGACAACACGTAGACTTGCTGATAACGCATGAGTTGAGGTGTGACTCTTTAGTCATCCTCTACCAGATTGAATTGTTGTATGCTTTAATAATATTGGTCAATAAATTAGGATAGTAATGGTTCAACAGTATTAAACAACGAAATAGCCGATAAAAAGAAAAACGGAGTTATTGAAAAAATAGTCTATTTCCACTAGTACACGAAAAAAACGCGAAAAACACTGTCATACCGGTTTTGGTGATCAAACCATCGTCAGTAACAAAAAATAACTAATTATTTTTTGTTATAGTAACAAAAAATAATATACTAAATAATAACTTATTAGTTATAAAATATAGTAAAGCATAGTAAATAATATATACTAAATAACTTACTATTTTTTGTTACAGTAACAAAAAATAATATGTTATTTTTTGTTACTGACGATGGTTTGATCACCAAAACCGGTATAACAGTATATTTTGCATGTTTTTTCGTGTATTAGTGGAAATAGAATTAGAGTCAACAGTATAAAACAACGAAGTAGTCAATAACTTAAGTAATAACTTATTATTTAGAGTTCGTGGCATTGATGTCGATGTAATTCAGAGGTTCGATTGCAGGTCCACCCGTCTTTTCGGTTTATTAATTTACATTTTGGTTTATTAATTAACCGCGCATTAAATTTAAAAAAAGCCCCTCTTCCATATCTGATGGTTTTTGTTTCAAGGTACGTAGAACCCGTAAATGGAGTAAGGTTTGTAAACTATATTGTTATGTTGTTAGCAACCTTCTTTAATGTATAGGTTTTGTGATTTTTTAATAAATATATTGCATACTTATTTATACATATGGAATTTAAACTGTCTCGAACGTTCCGCGTGAGTGTGACCTCCTCCTGGTCATAGAGAAGGTATTGCTCCGGGTTGTTTAGGGGAGGAAGGGATAACAGGATTTGTTGATTCGCCGGTAGGATCGTCCTTGAGCGTCAGGTGGAGGGGGAGGGAGGGGAATAATTGACAACAAGTTCCAGCCAGTCATATGCCGCAAGACCGTATTTTCGAAGTTTCATCCTATAACAAATTTTAGTGATTTATAAGCAGTTTTCGGTGATTTCAATTAGCGACGTTTACCAAGTACAGATATTTCCCTACTCCCTCCCCTCCCCTCTTAATTATACAACTCTATTGTTCAGTGAACATCACAGTTGTGCGCATGATTGTCAGGCTGTAGGAGACAGCACGTAGAATTGCTGATAACGCATGAGTTGAGGTGACTCTTTAGTCATCCTCTATCAGATTGAATTGTTGTATGCTTTAATAATATTGGTCAATAAATTAGGATAGTAATGGTTCAACAGTATAAAACAACGAAATAGCCGATAAAAAGAAAAACGGAGTTATTGAAAAAATAGTCTATTTCCACTAATACACGAAAAAACGCGAATGTGATGATCCAGCGGGAGCTATAATTAGGAATAATGTACACGAGACTTCTTGAGTCGGTTTGTGACATAGGATGATTATTTATTGGTATACAACTTCTTTTATGTATACTTTAATAGTATTGGTCATTAAATTAGGATAATAACGATACAACAGTATAAAACAACGAAATAGTCAGTAACTCAAGTAATAACATAATATTTAGAGTTCTTGGCATTGATGTAGATGACATTTAGGGGTTCGATTGTAGGCCTACCGGTCTTTTTGGTTTATTAATTTACATTTTGGTTTATTAATTAACCGTGCATTTAAAAAAAAAATAGCCCCTCTTCAAAATCTGATGGTTTTTGTTTCAAGGGACGTAGAACCCGTAAATGGAGTAAGGTTTGCAAACTACAATATTGTTATGTTGTTAGCAACCTTTTTTAATGTATAGGTTTCGTGATTTTTAATAAAAATATTACATACTTATTTATACATATAGAAATGGTGAAATATCACAACCCAGGGATGGATTGAAAATGGCCTGGAAAGTACTAGCAATTTCGGACCCATTGCAGTAGCTATTTCCTCTTCGAAAATTCGCGAAAATATAACAAAGGAGAAAAGTATGATGCGCTCATTTATTGCCATTTTCAGGGAAAACAGTGGGAAATGTCCAATAACTTGGGTAGGTAGGTACCTAATTGAATGAGTCGCTTCGGGACTTCTCTCATTAGGCCATGCTGCATTGCGGGATCTGGAACTATAGTTTGTAACATGTTCTAATCACATCATATCAATCATATCCAACAGGTACAGGGTGCGTAGCTAGGGTTGCCATACAGCCCTAAGGCAAGAGCATGAAGCATGACAGTATATGGGTGAATTTCGAGAAGTACCATCCATTAGCATGTTTTTGGAGATTTAATATTAGGTTTTAGTAGGTTCCATCTAATTTTACCTATTGTGTGCGATTTTTGACAAATTATGGCCAAAATTTGAACACATTGGGACCCTTGTTTGCACTCAAATTTTGATTATTAAATTATATTATTATGTTGCTTGCAACCTTCTTTAATCCATTGGTCTACATAGATTTTTAGATAGATAGGTTTAAATGGGTTTAAATTTAGTGATTTTTAATAAAAATATTACATACTTATTTATAAATATGGAAATGGGGAAATATCACAATCCAGGGATGGATTGAAAATGGCCTGGAATGTACTAGCAATTTCGGACCCATTGCAGTAGCTATTTCCTCTTCGAAAATTCGCGAAAATATAATAAAGGAGAAAAGTATGATGCGCTCAGTTATTGCCATTTTTAGGGAAAACAGTGGGAAATGTCCAATAACTTGGGTAGGTAGGTACCTAATTGAATGAGTCGTTTGGGAAATTCTCTCATTAGGCCATGCTGCATTGCGGGATCTGGAACTATAGTTTATAACATGTTCTAGTCACATCATATCAATCATATCCAAGAGGTACAGGGTGCGTAGCTAGGGTTGACATACAGCCCTAAGGCAAGAGCATGAAGCATGACAGTATATGGGTGAATTTCGAGAATTACCATCCATTAGGATGTTTTTGGCGATTAATATTGGGTTTCGGTTGGTTCCAGCAAATTTTACCAACTGTGTGCGATTTTTGACAAATTATGGCTAAAATTTTAATACATTGGGACCCTTGTTTGCACTCCAATTTTGTTTATAAATTATATTATTATGTTGTTAGCAACCTTCTTTAATCCATTTGTTTAAATAGATTTTTAGATAGATAGGTTTAAATCGGTTTAAATTTAGTGATTTTTAATAGAAATATTACATACTTATTTATACATATGGAAATGGGGAAATATCACAATCCAGGGATGGATTGAAAATGGCCTGGAAAGTACTAGCAATTTCGGACCCATTGCAGTAGCTATTTCCTCTTTGAAAGTTCGCGAAAATCTAACAAAGGAGAAAAGTATGATGCGTTCAGTTATTGCCATTTTTAGGGAAAACAGTGGAAAATGTCCAATAACTGAGGTAGGGTACCTTAGGGCCGGTTTCACCAACGCAGCTTAAACCTGGTATCAATAAATCCTGGATTCAATTTTGATCTGTGGTTCAGAGCTTCGACAGTTTCACCAACGTTTTTGATCCGCGGTTTAGCCGAACTTGGGTTTAAGCCGAGATTGTTCAGTTTGCATCAGCATTGCTATCCCCAGAAACACAAATCCCGTATTATACAGATGACATGGAGGAGAGATGCTCATCCATGAGTTGTGGATCTGTGATATTTCTTCTATGGATACTTAAATTTTGTCCGCCATCCTCTGTTGTGGAGACATTAAACTGCATAATAGTAGCCAGTTGCGGAAGTTTCGCGATTTTTTCTTATGCCTCTAGCCTCTGTCATTCTCATTCTGAGAACTTCTGCTCGACTCCACTCTGTCATTACTACAAAAGACCATCTTACATCTTTCGAGACAGCTCTTGTAATAAATTATAGATAGCCTACCTAGGCTCTTCTATAAAAGGTATCTACTTTTTTACAATAATTCGCTGTATGCAGAAGCAGTTATACATGTACTTATTAGCGCAGTCTGCGAGTACCTACCACGTACAATGAAGGTTTGTTTACCTACTAAATTAATGATGGGTCCGACGTTGTTGCCTACCTGGTTTGGTGTAAAATTACATGTATTACATATTTTTGGTTGCACTCACATTTCTGTTTCGAGAACTAGAAGGCTTTCTCTTGCATCGAGCACTAAGCTCATCCCTTCCGTCGGAAGGCGGAAACTCGCGAAAAAATCGCCGTCATCCCACTTGTGGAAATGCTCGACCCTTTCGCGTATTATCGCCGTCTGGGCGCGGCCACTTCCAGAAGTTCATTGAAATATTCATCCAAGGATGACTCAAACACTTCAATGTAACGATTCATCGCACTAAATGTTGATGCAAGATTGCAAGTTGAGAAGTACATATGAAAAACACTGATAAAATAGATTTCAAAATGGCGATGGCCTGGAGGAGAATCGGAGATCAACCGTAGATCAGAGGTTTAAACCACCTGAAACGAGGTATTAACTTAATACGCCGTTGCCGCGACTTATTCCTAGATTAGGCGTTCGTGAAACTGTCTTTTCTCAGAATCGATGGCTTAAACCTCAGCCGGGATTGAACTCTGGATAATCCGCGTTGGTGAAACCGGCCCTAATTGAATGAGTCGCATCGGAAATTCTCTCATTAGGCCATGCTGCATTGCGGGATCTGGAACTATAGTTTGTAACATGTTCTAATCACGTCATATCAATCACATCCAAAAGGGCAGGTACAGGGTGCGTAGCTAGGGTTGACATACAGCCCTAAGGCAAGAACATGAAGCATGACAGTATATGGGTGAATTTCGAGAATTGCCATCTATTAACATGTTTTTGGCGATTAATATTGGGTTTCAGTTGGTTCCAGCAAATTTTACCAACTGTGTGCGATTTTTGACAAATTATGGCTAAAATTTTAATACATTGGGACCCTTGTTTGCACTCCAATTTTGTTTATAAATTATATTATTATGTTGTTAGCAACCTTCTTTAATCCATTTGTTTAAATAGATTTTTAGATAGATAGGATTAAATCGGTTTAAATTTAGTGATTTTTAATAGAAATATTACATACTTATTTATACATATGGAAATGGGGAAATATCACAATCCAGGGATGGATTGAAAATGGCCTGGAAAGTACTAGCAATTTCGGACCCATTGCAGTAGCTCCTCTTCGAAAATTCGCGAAAATATAATAAAGGAGAAAAGTATGATGCGTTCAGTTATTGCCATTTTTAGGGAAAACAGTGGAAAATGTCCAATAACTGAGGTAGGTACCTAATTGAATGAGTCGCATCGGAAATTCTCTCATTAGGCCATGCTGCATTGCGGGATCTGGAACTATAGTTTGTAACATGTTCTAATCACATCATATCAATCATATCCAACAGGTACAGGGTGTGTACCTCGGGTTGACATACAGCCCTAAGGCAAGAGCATGAAGCATGACAGTATATGGGTGAATTTCGAGAATTACCATCCATTAGCATGTTTTTGGAGATTTAATGTTAGGTTTTAGTAGGTTCCAGCAAATTTTACCAATTGTGTGCAATTTTTGACAAATTATGGCTAAAATTTGAACACATTGGGACCCTTGTTTGCACTCAAATTTTGATTATTAAATTATATTGTTATTGCTTGCAACCTTCTTTAATCCATTGGTCTAAATAGATTTTTAGATAGATAGACAGTATATGGGTGAATTTCGAGAAGTACCATCCATTAGCATGTTTTTGGAGATTTAATATGAGGTTTTAGTAGAATCCATCTAATTTTACCTATTGTGTGCGATTTTTGACTAATTATGGCTAAAATTTGAACACATTGGGACCCTTGTTTGCACTCCAATTTTGTTTATAAATTTTATTGATATGTTGTTAGCAACCTTCTTCTTTAATCCATTGATTTAAATAGATTTTTAGATAGATAGGTTTAAATCGGTTTAAATTTAGTGATTTTTAATAAAAATATTACATACTTATTTAAAAATATGGAAATGGGGAAATATCACAATCCAGGGATGAATTAAAAATGGCCTGGAAAGTACTAGCAATTTTGGACCCATTGCAGTAGCTCCTCTTCGAAAATTCGCGAAAATATAACAAAGCAGAGATGCGCAGTTATTGCCATTTTTAGGGAAAACAGTGGAAAATGTCCAATAACTTGGGTAGGTACCTAATTGAATGAGTCGCTTCGGAAATTCTCTCATTAGGCCATGCTGCATTGCGGGATCTGGAACTATAGTTTGTAACATGTTCTAATCACGTCATATCAATCACATCCAAAAGGGCAGGTACAGGGTTCGTACCTAGGGTTGCCATACAGCCCTAACGAGCCCTTAACCATTGAAATATCACGGACCGATTTAATCCTCGTTAACGTCCCTCGTAACGAGAGCGTTGACGTTTTACAAAGAGGCGGAGAAGAAAGGGTGACTTTTTTTCTTCCTTCTCGGCGTAAAAACGCTGAAGTTATACAATTATGTGAGTGATTCCGTGCGTTTGCCAGGAGGCAATTAATCGGGTTCTTTTTGTTAATTAACGAGTACCGTCGAGCTGTGGCAGCGAGAGATGCCGCTACCGCTCCTTGCGGCCCGGGGAGTGATCAACACTTTGGCTGAAGAACCGAACTTGCTATAAACCAATCACCGACGCTGCTTTGTCTGATTAAAAAACGCTGCAAAGTCCTTGTCACATGGGTTTATTATTATATTGGACTTACCTACAGAAACTTTGGTTGTTCATTTATTGTTTCTTTCATTTATAAAATAATTGAAATAGCTATTTCTGGTGGTTTCCACCAATTTTGGCCCCCAAAACGCGAATTAGGTACGCTCCTTTTTTTTCAAATTATCTTTGATCATTGATAGTACCATTTAATTGTCTTGATCCACCTGTTGATACTTTTTCTAGTGTTATTCTACAAATTGATGGTGATTTCAGACGATTTCCCAGGTTTTTGACTCATAAAATATCAATTTTGGGAGCTGAACATCTGGTACAACCTCAATTTTCCACTCTTTGGTCAAAATCGACTTCATATTCGGTCTTCTCGTCCCGAAAAACATGGAAAAAGATATCTCAGAAGCTCATCTTACCAACATGTTGCTAAAACGCAAAAACGCTGCAAAGTCCTTGTCACATGGGTTTATTATTCTATTGGACTTACCTACAGAAACATTGGTTTCTTTCATTTATAAAATAATTGAAATAGCTATTTCTGGTGGCTTCCACCAATTTTGGCCCCCAAAACACGAATAAGGTACGCTCCTTTTTTTTTTAAATAAATTATTTCTGATCATTGATAGTACCATTTAATCGTCTTGATCCACCTGTTGACACTTGATTCTACAAATTGATGGTGATTTCAGACGATTTCCCAGGTTTTTGACTAATAAAAAATCAATTTCGGGAGCTGAACATCTGGTAGAACCTCAATTTTCTACTCTGGTCAAAATCGACTTCATATTCGGTCTTCTCGTCCCCAAAAACATGAAAAACGATACCTTAAAAGCTCATGTTACCAACATGTTGCTAAAACACAAAAAGTACCTATTTTTACACACATTTTCACTCATAACCCCCCTGGGTATATTCCGATCGGGCTGAAAAGTTTCGGGACACAACTGGGGCCCAAATGGAGCATGTGTGCGAAAGAACGATTTTTTTAGACCGAAAATGAAGCCTGTACACGTGATACGGCGGACGGACATTGCAATTTGGTTTATTATTCTGTGAATAATACACCTATGTATTCGCTCAGCAAAAAATTTTTATAACACCCCCTCAAACTTTGTTCTTTTTCGTTTCAAGGTGCGTAGATTACAAAAATGCAATGTCCGTCCGCCGTACGCCGTATCACGTGTACAGGCTTCATTTTCGGTCTAAAAAAGTCGTTCTTTCGCACACATGCTCCATTTGGGCCCTAGTTGTGTCCCGAAACTTTTCAGCCCGATCGGAATATACCCAGGGGTGTTATGAGTGAAAATGTGTGTAAAAATAGGTACTTTTTGCGTTTTAGCAACATGTTGGTAAGATGAGCTTCTGAGATATCTTTTTCCATGTTTTTCGGGACGAGAAGACCGAATATGAAGTCGATTTTGACCAAAGAGTGGAAAATTCAGTTCTACCAAATGTTCAGCTCCCAAAATTGATTTTTTATGAGTCAAAAACCTGGAAAATCGTCTGAAATCACCATCAATTTGTAGAATAACACTAGGAAAAGTATCAACAGGTGGATCAAGACGATTAAATGGCAATACCAATGATCAAAGATAGTTTTAAAAAAATAAAAAAATAAAATAACACGAGCGTAGGTACCTAATTTGTGTTTTAGGGGCCAAAATTAATGGAAACCATCAGAAATAGCTATTTCGATTATTACGCATGAAAGAAACAATAAATGAAAAGCCAACATTTCTGTAGGTATGTCCAGTAGAATAATAAACCCATGTGACAAGGACTTTGCAGCGTTTTTGAAATCTACGCACCTTGAAACGGAAAAGAAGAAATTTTGAGGGGTTGTTATAAAAATTTTTTGCTGAGCGAATACATAGGTGTATTATTCACAGAATAATAAACCAAAAACGCTGCAAATCCCTGCACAATTTATTATTTTGTACAGAATACCCTCCTTTACAGATCACAGCTCTCCGTATAGATAACCCGTCTATATAATATAATATGCAGGGGCGTTGCGTCCATAAGGCCACTTGGGCCACTGCCCTGCCACCAAAAAACACTGTAAGTTAAAAAACCTCCGTAGTTCAGTTGGAATTTGAATTTCCCTCTGTACAATGTACATTTTTCACAAAGTTCAACAGCGACTCACCAGACTTCTCTGGCTATGGAATGGAAATTCTATGGATACTCAATATTATAGTAGAGCATCCATGGTGTGCTCCATAGACAAAGCGTCTTATCCGAATAAAGCGACTGTAATCGACGTCCTGCAATCGAAATCGAAACCCAGGCTCTTGAAACTGGCAGGCAGGTCCTGGGACCTGGTGTCGCCATGACAACCGAGAAAAGTGGCCCGTCCGCGCATGCTCAGTAGAGTAAAAATGTTGTTTGCCACGCCCACTTTGGGCCCAGTCCCCAAAATCTGATTTCTACTCCAAAATCGTTCGTTTTCACAATCTATCGATGACAAAAAGTAACTAAGTTAATGAAGTTCTGAAGGAAAATTGTTGATGGTGGAGTGAAATAAACGCCCCTTCTACGTAGATCACTGTTTTCTGTGGTCAATACCTACCTTCGTAGTCAAGTATAATGAACCGTTGTGTAATTACTTGCCCATCAATAATACCTCAACGGTTGTGTTCAAGTTGCAAAAGTACCGATCAACAAAATCCAGCCCCTTCTTGGTAGATGAACGTTGTGTAATAATTTACCGTTATGTAATAATTTACCGTTGTGTAATAATTTACCGTTGTGTAATAATTTACCGTTGTGTAAGAATTTGCCGTTATGTAATAATTCACCGTTATGTAATAATTTACCATTGTGTAATAATTAACCCATCAATAATACTTCAACGTTTGTTAAAGTTTCATTCACTTATCAAATGAAAAATAATATCGCAGAACAACCAACTCGACTTCATACTCAGTAAATATAATCAGGTGATCCCTAGCAATGATTTTATCTCGAATCCGATAGTCCCGATTGCTAGCGCGTCCCTGGTGACGAGATTTGGGCTAAGTGTATACAATTGCATTCACCCTGCTGTTCAAAATGCCTGTCGGTGCAAACTTCTGGGCCTTACTGTGAAGGAACGGCTGGACGTACGGTGCTCCGGGTGGTCTTAAAAAACTCGTAAGTTCAAGAACTATTTAAAACCGTAAAAATATCCACGTAAAAAAAAGGTATAGGCGTTTTGAAAATTTCAACCCCTATTTTGAACCCCTTAGAGATAACTGACGGTAACTTCGAGCTTCGAGGACCAACTAGACCCCAAATGGGACCTATAACCCGAATTTCATCAATTTTGTTTCATGGTAACTAAGAAAAGTGGTCAGTACGGAGGACAAACATAAATATTTTTATTGCATTTTCGGATTCTCCATACCTTGAAACGTAACCTTCAAATTTTGAGGGGGGTTAGAATTTTTATTTATTTTTTTTCATGCTCAATTCCAATGGTTCATTATTGAAAATAATAAACCAAAAGTACCAATCGACGAGCTGAAGGGAAAAAGTCAAGCAGCACTGTTAAAGTGCAGCATGGCTTTAAGAGTCAAAGAGTTAAAGAAATATTCGTGCTATTGTGTAAGTAGATGATATAGCGAGAAACCGTACCGCTTTTCGTAAAATTTCATAATTTTTTCGTCATTTTTTAAAAACCAATTTGTACCGATTTTTGAACTTTGTAAAGTCAAATTTGACCAACTCTTGATAAAAATGTATTTATCGTCGAAATAGTCCCTCTTTCTGTCGTGATTCATCATCCCATACAACATCAGGTGAACTGATATTGATTTTAGCCCTTAATACCAATTTTTGACCCATTAAAGAAAAAAATCCAAATTTTACCCTTATTCTGTATGAAAAACAACTGAATATGGTATTTCTCTGTCCCTACCCTTTACAGGGTTTCAGTGATTTGGTATCAATTGTTCGCGATTTCAGCCGTTTTTAACCATTTTTGACCCGTGAAAAAAACTCTAATTTGACCTCCTTGGAATTTTTGTGAATTCGAATTCCGCCAAAATGTTCGCATCGCCAAAAAAGGATGAGTTCGAAGATGAGCAATTTTCAAAAATGTTGGCGAAATTGGAATTTTTCATCAATTACCCAAGGTCATATCGTCCGGAGTGACACATAAATAAATACATAAACATTTTTGTTAAAATCTGGGGATGAATTCAGGGTACTCTGAAACGTATTTGCCTTTAAAAAAAATAAATAAATAAAAAATACAAAAATCTTGTAAATCAAGTACCAAGGTCATATCGTCCGGAGTGACACATAAATAAATACATAATATAAATACATACACATTTTTGTTAAAATCTGGGGATGAATTCAGGGTACTCTGAAACGTATTTGCCTTTAAAATTGCAATAGCCTCATTTTCTTCGACAATTCGCTAATAACTTGTCGGAAATATTACTGTTATCAACATGTTTGACGAAATAGGAATTTTTTATCAAGTACCAAGGTCATATCGTCCGGAGTGACACATAAATAAATACATAATATAAATACATAAACATTTTTGTTAAAATCTGGGGATGAATTCAGGGTACTCTGAAACGTATTTGCCTTTAAAAAAAATAAATAAATAAAAAATACAAAAAATCTTGTAAAAATGTTGGACCCATTGCAATAGCTTCATTTTCTTCGACAATTCGCTAATAACTTGTCGGAAATATTACTGTTATCAACATGTTTGACGAAATAGGAATTTTTTATCAAGTACCAAGGTCATATCGTCCGGAGTGACACATAAATAAATACATAATATAAATACATACACATTTTTGTTAAAATCTGGGGATGAATTCAGGGTACTCTGAAACGTATTTGCCTTTAAAAAATAATAAACAAATAAATAAATAAATAATAATAATAATAATAATAATAATAATAAATGAAATACACTGCCAAGGTGATGGCACAGGAGCTTCCTCGTCACAATCAGAGTGACCCATTATAAAATAGAACAGACTCGGAAGCAAAATAACATAACATTACATTACATAACGTGAAATATACATATTACATAACATAACATTACATTACATAACATTGCATAACATTACATGAAATATACATATTACATAACATGACGTCCATAATACATTACGTCCATTATACATAATTGCGAAAGTTATGCGTGTTTGAAGAATATCACGTTAGCGCATGCGCAGGGAGAACCGCTGGCTCTATCATGTTGAAATTTATATGGGACCTCAATGGGCCCTACCCGCTTAATCCCTGAGAATTACATTGAAATTGGGTGAAATCTTTGGTTACTACGGCTGTAACAAGGAAATTGAATCTATTTCACGCCAGCGCATGCGCAGAGCGCACCGAGGGTCCGATCATGCTGAAATTCATACTGGAACTCACTAGGCCTTGTCCAAACAACCCTTGAAAATTTGAGCGAAATTGAATCAAAATTGTGAAAGTTAAGCGTGTTTGTTGAATTTAACGTTAGCGCATGCGCAGGGCGTACCGCTGGATCAATCATGTTGAAATTTGTATGGGACCTCAAGGGGCCTTATCCGCACCATCCCTCAAAATTTGAGCTGAATCAATTCAAAATCGTGGAAGTTATGGCTGTAACAAGGAAATGCGGACAGACTCACAGACCGACAGACACGGAACCAAATTTGTTCAGTAGGCTTTGAAACGCAAAATGCAAGTGGAAATTTTGATTTCTGAAGACAAAAATTTTTTGGCTCACGAAAGTGAACACAAGGCTTCCGCTGCTTCGCAGACTCGGAAGCAAAATATAAAAAATCTTGTAAAAATGTTGGACCCATTGCAATAGCTTCATTTTCTTCGACAATTCGCTAATAACTTGTCGGAAATATTTTTGTTATCAACATGTTTTGGCTAATAACAGTTTACGTTAGTTAAATTTTGGTGTTTAAGCGCCTTTAGACTCCGTGGATTAGGTCCGGCAATCCATTAGCAATGATCAAAGTCCGGATTTTTTGATCCGAATAGAACCCGCCACCTGTTCCGGATCGATAAGGATTCTTTAGACGGTGCAATGCAGGGGTGAAATCGAATCAGGTGCGTTGTGTCGGTGTGTTTATTATACCGTACACAACGCAGAGATTAGCTGTTTCGGTGTAGGTAAAAGGTAATGGATATACCTTTGATTTTACTTTTTTTTTAAAACCTTTGTTGATCTTGAAAACGAGGGATAGAGGGTGGTTCCTCGGAGTATCAAAATATCCATTAAAGGAGCCGGTAAAGTAGTTTTTTTTCGGGCGTGGAGGGGGGCAAGGGCTCAGTATCGACCCTTGCACCAGCCCTCACCTCTGCATCTACGATTTCCGGGCTTTCGGTTTCATGTTCCGATTGAAACGCTCGTTGTTTATATTTATAGCAAAGCTCGAGCAGTGGCAACAGTTCGTCATGCAGCATGGCTGTAAGAGCGAACTCTCAAAAAATATTCGTGCTGTTGTGTAACAAGGTGATATAGCGAGAAACCATACCATTTTTTGTAGTCATATAATTTTTTCATGATATTAGCAATTTTTACCAATTTTTGACTCTTATAGAGTCAAATCTGACCCATTCCATTTTTGAGAAAAATATTTTCATCACATCATATTATCTGTTCCAACACCACTGAATTGCTTGAACTCTTGCTTGACAAAAGACGAAGAACAGCGCCAATTTTTATTACAAGTTGTGTCAGAATGTAGGAAAATTTACCCTGATGTCGATAAAGCCTCACTATCTAAGCCATTACTAAAAGGGGGTTGCCCATTTGACTAGAAATTGAGATTCCCAAAGTTTTAGGTCGATCGGATAACATTAACCCGTGCCGCATCGTGGTTGAAGTTTAGAAAAACTCACTTTTTTTCGTAAAAATATTATTTCTTTCCTCACAACGTAGTAACCATTTGTCCTAGAGACTTGAAATGGGTCTTATTTCATATGAAATGTTATCTTCTTCAACTTTCACACTTATAATTTGTTCGCTAGATCCTATAGATTTTATGTTATTCAGCTTTTTCCATCTCAAAACGTGGTCCGTTGCAGCAAATGTGCCTTTTTACGCATACCCCTAAAAACCACACTCCAGTCAATGAAATCGACCTCTAGGCAATTTGATACTTCTTTATCACTCTGTTATATTGAAAATTGATACATTTGAATCTCATATATAATATATGGAGGGGGTAGGGGGGAGATGGGTGGGTGGTGGGTGCAATGAAATGCACCAAAAACAATGAAAATTATGTAAAAAGTGTTTTAATAATACAAATTGAAAGGTTTTTGTATAGAAAATAATAGCCTGGAACTTATTAAAATAACACAATATATCTATTCCAACACCACTGAATTGCTTGAACTCTTGCTTGACAAAAGACGAAGAACAGCGCCAATTTTTATTACAAGTTGTGTCAGAATGTAGGAAAATTTACCCTGATGTCGATAAAGCCTCACTATCTAAGCCATTAATGTAGTTCTAAATTCAGTGGTGTTGGAATAGATATATTGTGTTGTAAAATAAGTTCCAGGCTATTATTTTCTATACAAAAAAATTTGTATTATTAAAACACTTTTTACATAATTTTTATTGTTTTTTGTGCATTTCATAGCACCCACCACCCACCCATCTCGCCCCTACCCCCTCCATATATTATATATTAGATTCAAATGTATCAATTATCAATATACCAGAGTGATAAAGAAGTATCAAATTGCCTAGAGGTCGATTTCATTGACTGGAGTGTGGTTTTTAGGGGCATGCGTAAAAAGGCACATTAATTTGCTGAAACGGACCACGTTTTGAGATGGGAAAAGCTGAATAACATAAAATCTACAGGATGTAGCGAAAATATTATGCCAGTAAAAGTTGAAGAAGATAACATTTTAAATAAAATGAGACCAATTTTAAGTCTCTAGGACAAATATTCACCATGTTATGAGGAAAAAAAGAGTATTTTTATGAAACAAAGTGAGTTTTTCTGATCTTCAACCTCAATGCGGCACGGGTTAACGTTATCCGATCGACCTAAAACTTTGCGAATCTCATTTTCTAGTCAAATGGCACCTTTTGGGGGGTTGCCAGAAGTGATTTTCTCAACAAAAAATTTGCCTATTGCCTTGTAACCACCCCCCTACTAGAGTGGTCACAAGAAGTCAACTTTCGAAATTCAATTGTGCAACCCCCTAAAAGGTGCCATTTGACTAGAAAATGAGATTCCCAAAGTTTTAGGTCGATCGGATAACATTAACCCGTGCCGCATCGTGGTTGAAGTTTAGAAAAACTCACTTTTTTTCGTAAAAATATTATTTCTTTCCTCATAACATAGTAACCATTTGTCCTAGAGACTTGAAATGGGTCTTATTTTATTTGAAATGTTATCTTCTTCAACTATTACTCTAATAAATGTTTCGCTAGATCCTATAGATTTTATGTTATTCAGCTTTTCCCATCTCAAAACGTGGTCCGTTTCAGCAAATGTGCCTTTTTACGCATACCCCTAAAAACCACACTTCAGTCAATGAAATCGACCTCTAGGCAATTTGATACTTCTTTATCACTCTGGTATATTGAAAATTGATACATTTGAATCTAATATATAATATATGGAGGGGGTAGGGGGGAGATTGGTGGGTGGTGGGTGCTATGAAATGCACAAAAAACAATAAAAATTATGTAAAAAGTGTTTTAATAATACAAATTGAAAGTTTTTTGTATAGAAAATAATAGCCTGGAACTTATTTTACAACACAATATATCTATTCCAACACCACTAAATTGCTTGAATTCTCGCTTGACAAAAGACGAAGAACAGCGCCAATTTTTATTAAAAGTTGTGTCAGAATGTAGGAAAATATACCCTGATGTCGATAAAGCCTCACTATCTAAGCCATTAATGTAGTTCTAAATTCAGTGGTGTTGGAATAGATATATTGTGTTGTAAAATAAGTTCCAGGCTATTATTTTCTATACAAAAAACTTTCAATTTGTATTATTAAAACACTTTTTACATAATTTTTATTGTTTTTTGTGCATTTCATAGCACCCACCACCCACCCATCTCCCCCCTACCCCCTCCATATATTATATATGAGATTCAAATGTATCAATTATCAATATACCAGAGTGATAAAGAAGTATCAAATTGCCTAGAGGTCGATTTCATTGACTGGAGTGTGGTTTTTAGGGGTATGCGTAAAAAGGCACATTTGCTGAAACGGACCACGTTTTGAGATGGGAAAAGCTGAATAACATAAAATCTACAGGATGTAGCGAAAATATTATGGAAGTAAAAGTTGAAGAAGATAACATTTTAAATAAAATGAGACCAATTTCAAGTCTCTAGGACAAATGGTTACTATGTTTTGAGGAAAAAATGAGTATTTTTATGAAACAAAGTGAGTTTTTCTGATCTTCAACCTCAATGCGGCACGGGTTAACGTTATCTGATCGAACTAAAACTTTGTTATTTCTTTCCTCATAACATAGTAACCATTTGTCCTAGAGACTTGAAATGGGTCTTATTTTATTTGAAATGTTATCTTCTTCAACTTTTACTCCTGTAATTTGTTCGTTAGATCATATAGATTTTATGTTATTCAGCTTTTCCCATCTCAAAACGTGGTCCGTTTCAGCAAATGTGCCTTTTTACGCATACCCCTAAAAACCACACTTCAGTCAATGAAATCGACCTCTAGGCAATTTGATACTTCTTTATCACTCTGGTATATTGAAAATTGATACATTTGAATCTAATATATAATATATGGAGGGGGTAGGGGGGAGATGGATGGGTGGTGGGTGCTATGAAATGCACAAAAAACAATAAAAATTATGTAAAAAGTGTTTTAATAATACAAATTGAAAGGTTTTTGTATAGAAAATAATAGCCTGGAACTTATTTTACAACACAATATATCTATTCCAACACCACTAAATTGCTTGAATTCTCGCTTGACAAAAGACGAAGAACAGCGCCAATTTTTATTACAAGTTGTGTCAGAATGTAGGAAAATATACCCTGATGTCGATAAAGCCTCACTATCTAAGCCATTAATGTAGTTCTAAATTCAGTGGTGTTGGAATAGATATATTGTGTTGTGAAATAAGTTCCAGGCTATTATTTTCTATACAAAAAACTTTCAATTTGTATTAAACACTTTTTACATAGTTTTTATTGTTTTTTGTGCATTTCATAGCACCCACCACCCACCCATCTCCCCCCTACCCCCTCCATTTATTATATATGAGATTCAAATGTATCAATTTTCAATATACCAGAGTGATAAAGAAGTATCAAATTGCCTAGAGGTCGATTTCATTGACTGGAGTGTGGTTTTTAGGGGCATGCGTAAAAAGTCACATTAATTTGCTGAAACGGACCACGTTTTGAGATGGGAAAAGCTGAATAACATAAAATCTACAGGATGTAGCGAAAATATTATGACAGTAAAAGTTGAAGAAGATAACATTTTAAATAAAATGAGACCAATTTCAAGTCTCTAGGACAAATATTCACCATGTTATGAGGAAAAAAAGAGTATTTTTATGAAACAAAGTGAGTTTTTCTGATCTTCAACCTCAATGCGGCACGGGTTAACGTTATCCGATCGACCTAAAACTTTGCGAATCTCATTTTCTAGTCAAATGGCACCTTTTAGGGGGTTGCAAGAAGTGATTTTCTCTAAAAAAGAATTGCCTATTGCCTTGTGACCACCCCCCTACTAGAGTGGTCACAAAAAGTCAACTTTCGAAATTCAATCGTGGCAACCCCCTAAAGGTGTCATTTGACTAGAAAATGAGATTCCCAAAGTTTTAGGTCGATCGGATAACATTAACCCGTGCCGCATCGTGGTTGAAGTTTGGAAAAACTCACTTTTTTTCATAAAAATATTATATATTTCCTCATAACATAGTAACCATTTGTCCTAGAGACTTGAAATTGGTCTTATTTTTTTTGAAATGTTATCTTCTTCAACTTTTACTTCCATAATATTTTCGCTAGATCCTATAGATTTTATGTTATTCAGCTTTTCCCATCTCAAAACGTGGTCCGTTTCAGCAAATGTGCCTTTTTACCCATACCCCTAAAAACCACACTCCAGTCAATGAAATCGACCTCTAGGCAATTTGATACTTCTTTATCACTCTGGTATATTGAAAATTGATACATTTGAATCTAATATTATAATATATGGAGGGGGTAGAGGGGAGATGGGTGGGTGGTGGGTGCTATGAAATGCACAAAAAACAATAGAAATTATGTAAAAAGTGTTTTAATAATACAAATTGAAAGTTCTTTGTATAGAAAATAATAGCCTGGAACTTATTTTACAACACAATATATCTATTCCAACACCACTGAATTGCTTGAATTCTTGCTTGACAAAAGACGAAGAACAGCGCCAATTTTTATTACAAGTTGTGTCAGAATGTAGGAAAATATACCCTGATGTCGATAAAGCCTCACTATCTAAGCCATTAATGTAGTTCTAAATTCAGTGGTGTTGGAATAAATATATTGTGTTGTAAAATAAGTTCCAGGCTATTATTTTCTATACAACAAACTTTCAATTTGTATTTTTAAAACACTTTTTACATAATTTTTATTGTTTTTTGTGCATTTCATAGCACCTACCACCCACCCATCTCCCCCCTACCCCCTCCATATATTATGTATGAGATTCAAATGTATCAATTTTCAATATACCAGAGTGATAAAGAAGTATCAAATTGCCTAGAGGTCGATTTCATTGACTGAAGTGTGGTTTTTAGGGGTATGCGTAAAAAGGCACATTTGCTGAAACGGACCACGTTTTGAGATGGGAAAAGCTGAATAACATAAAATCTACAGGATGTAGCGAAAATATTATGGCAGTAAAAGTTGAAGAAGATAACATTTTAAATAAAATGAGACCAATTGCAAGTCTCTAGGACAAATATTCACCATGTTATGAGGAAAAATAGAGTATTTTTATGAAACAAAGTGAGTTTTTCTGATCTTCAACCTCAATGCGACACGGGTTAACGTTATCCGATCGACCTAAAACTGTGCGAATCTCATTTTCTAGTCAAATGGCACCTTTTAGGGGGTTGCAAGAAGTGATTTTCTCAAAAAAAAATTTGCCTATTGCCTTGTGACCACTCTGTGACCACCTCCCCTACTAGAGTGGTCACAAAAAGTCAACTTTAGAAATTCAATCGTGGCAACCCCCTAAAAGGTGCCATTTGACTAGAAAATGAGATTCCCAAAGTTTTAGGTCGATCGGATAACATTAACCCGTGCCGCATCGTGGTTGAAGTTTAGAAAAACTCACTTTTTTTCATAAAAATATTATTTCTTTCCTCGTAACATAGAAACCATTTGTTCTAGAGACTTGAAATGGGTCTTATTTTATTTGAAATGTTATCTTCTTCAACTTTTACTCTAATAATTGTTTCGCTAGATCCTATAGATTTCATGTTATTCAGCATTTCCCATATCAAAACGTGGTCCGTTTCAGCAAATGTGCCTTTTTACGCATGCCCCTAAAAACCACACTTCAGTCAATGAAATCGACCTTTAGGCAATTTGATACTTCTTTATCACTCTGGCATATTGAAAATTGATACATTTGAATCAAATATATAATATATGGAGGGGGTAGGGGTGAGATGGGTGGGTGGTGGGTGCTATGAATTGCACAAAAAACAATGAAAATTATGTAAAAAGTGTTTTAATAATACAAATTGAAAGGTTTTTGTATAGAAAATAATAGCCTGGAACTTATTTTACAACACAATATATCTATTCCAACACCACTGAATTGCTTGAACTCTTGCTTGACAAAAGACGAAGAACAGCGCCAATTTTTATTACAAGTTGTGTCAGAATGTAGGAAAATTTACCCTGATGTCGATAAAGCCTCACTATCTAAGCCATTAATGTAGTTCTAAATTCAGTGGTGTTGGAATAGATATATTGTGTTGTAAAATAAGTTCCAGGCTATTATTTTCTATACAAAAAACTTTCAATTTGTATTATTAAAACACTTTTTACATATTATTTTGTTATTGTTTTTTGTGCATTTCATAGCACCCACCACCCACCCATCTCCCCCCTACCCCCTCCATATATTATATATTAGATTCAAATGTATCAATTATCAATATGCCAGAGTGATAAAGAAGTATCAAATTGCCTAGAGGTCGATTTCATTGACTGAAGTGTGGTTTTTAGGGGTATGCGTAAAAAGGCACATTTGCTGAAACGGACCACGTTTTGAGATGGGAAAAGCTGAATAACATAAAATCTACAGGATGTAGCGAAAATATTATGGAAGTAAAAGTTGAAGAAGATAACATTTTAAATAAAATGAGACCAATTTCAAGTCTCTAGGACAAATGGTTACCATGTTATGAGGAAAAAATGAGTATTTTTATGAAACAAAGTGAGTTTTTCTGATCTTCAACCTCAATGCGGCACGGGTTAACGTTATCCGATCGACCTAAAACTTTGCGAATCTCATTTTGTAGTCAAATGGCACCTTTTAGGGGGTTGCCAGAAGTGATTTTCTCAAAAAAAAATTTGCCTATTGCCTTGTGACCACCCTACTAGCGTGGTCACAAAAAGTCAACTTTCGAAATTCAATCGTGGCAACCCCCTAAAAGGTGCCATTTGACTAGAAAATGAGATTCCCAAAGTTTTAGGTCGATCGGATAACATTAACCCGTGCCGCATCGAGGTTGAAGTTTAGAAAAACTCACTTTTTTTCATAAAAATATTATTTCTTTCCTCATAACATAGTAACCATTTGTCCTAGAGACTTGAAATGGGTCTTATTTTTT
Organism: Leptopterna dolabrata; assembly: GCA_954871275.1. NCBI lineage: Eukaryota > Metazoa > Arthropoda > Insecta > Hemiptera > Miridae > Leptopterna > Leptopterna dolabrata. Next base: position 11,852,622 of record OX940990.1, on the reverse strand, counting down.
TTGAAATGTTATCTTCTTCAACTTTTACTCCTGTAATTTGTTCGTTAGATCCTATAGATTTTATGTTATTCAGCTTTTCCCATCTCAAAACGTGGTCCGTTTCAGCAAATGTGCCTTTTTACGCATACCCCTAAAATCCACACTTCAGTCAATGAAATCGACCTCTAGGCAATTTGATACTTCTTTATCACTCTGGTATATTGAAAATTGATACATTTGAATATAATATATAATATATGGAGGGGGTAGGGGGGAGATGGGTGGGTGGTGGGTGCTATGAAATGCACACAAAACAATAAAAATTATGTAAAAAGTGTTTTAATAATACAAATTGAAAGTTCTTTGTATAGAAAATAATAGCCTGGAACTTATTTTACAACACAATATATCTATTCCAACACCACTGAATTGCTTGAATTCTTGCTTGACAAAAGACGAAGAACAGCGCCAATTTTTATTACAAGTTGTGTCAGAATGTAGGAAAATATACCCTGATGTCGATAAAGCCTCACTATCTAAGCCATTAATGTAGTTCTAAATTCAGTGGTGTTGGAATAGATATATTGTGTTGTAAAATAAGTTCCAGGCTATTATTTTCTATACAAAAAACTGTCAATTTGTATTATTAAAACACTTTTTACATAATTTTTATTGTTTTTTGTGCATTTCATAGCACCCACCACCCACCCATCTCCCCCCTACCCCCTCCATATATTATATATTAGATTCAAATGTATCAATTATCAATATACCAGAGTGATAAAGAAGTATCAAATTGCCTAGAGGTCGATTTCATTGACTGGAGTGTGGTTTTTAGGGGCATGCGTAAAAAGGCACATTAATTTGCTGAAACGGACCACGTTTTGAGATGGGAAAAGCTGAATAACATAAAATCTACAGGATGTAGCGAAAATATTATGCCAGTAAAAGTTGAAGAAGATAACATTTTAAATAAAATGAGACCAATTTCAAGTCTCTAGGACAAATGGTTACCATGTTATGAGGAAAAAATGAGTATTTTTATGAAACAAAGTGAGTTTTTCTGATCTTCAACCTCAATGCGGCACGGGTTAACGTTATCTGATCGACCTAGAACTTTGCGAATCTCATTTTCTAGTCAAATGGCACCTTTTAGGGGGTTGCCAGAAGTGATTTTCTCAAAAAAAATTTGCCTATTGCCTTGTGACCACCCTACTAGAGTGGTCACAAAAAGTCAACTTTCGATATTCAATCGTGGCAACCCCCTAAAAGGTGCCATTTGACTAGAAAATGAGATTCCCAAAGTTTTAGGTCGATCGGATAACATTAACCCGTGCCGCATCGAGGTTGAAGTTTGGAAAAACTCACTTTTTTTCATAAAAATATTATTTCTTTCCTCAAAACATAGTAACCATTTGTCCTAGAGACTTGAAATGGGTCTTATTTTTTTTGAAATGTTATCTTCTTCAACTTATACTCCTGTAATTTGTTCGTTAGATCCTATAGATTTTATGTTATTCAGCTTTTCCCATCTCAAAACGTGGTCCGTTTCAGCAAATGTGCCTTTTTACGCATACCCCTAAAAACCACACACACTTCAGTCAATGAAATCGACCTCTAGGCAATTTGATACTTCTTTATCACTCTGGCATATAGAAAATTGATACATTTGAATCTCATACGTAATATATGGAGGGGGTAGGGGGGAGATGGATGGGTGGTGGGTGCTATGAAATGCACAAAAAATAATAAAAATTATGTAAAAAGTGTTTTAATAATACAAATTGAAAGTTTTTTGTATAGATAATAATAGCCTGGAACTTATTTTACAACACAATATAATTTATCTATTCCAACACCACTGAATTGCTTGAATTCTTGCTTGACAAAAGACGAAGAACAGCGCCAATTTTTATTACAAGTTGTGTCAGAATGTAGGAAAATATACCCTGATGTCGATAAAGCCTCACTAAGCCATTAATGTAGTTCTAAATTCAGTGGTGTTGGAATAGATATATTGTGTTGTAAAATAAGTTCCAGGCTATTATTTTCTATACAAAAAACTTTCAATTTGTATTATTAAAACACTTTTTACATAATTTTTATTGTTTTTTGTGCATTTCATAGCACCCACCACCCACCCATCTCCCCCCTACCCCCTCAATTTATTATTAATGAGATTCAAATGTATCAATTTTCAATATGCCAGAGTGATAAAGAAGTATCGAATTGCCTAGAGGTCGATTTCATTGACTGGAGTGTGGTTTTAGGGGTATGCGTAAAAAGGCACTTTGCTGAAACGGGCCACGTTTTGAGATGGGAAGAGCTGAATAACATAAAATCTACAGGATGTAGCGAAAATATTATGGCAGTAAAAGTTGAAGAAGATAACATTTTAAATTAAATGAGACCAATTTCAAGTCTCTAGGACAAATGGTTACTATGTTATGAGGAAAAAATGAGTATTTTTATGAAACAAAGTGAGTTTTTCTGATCTTCAACCTCAATGCGGCACGGGTTAACGTTATCTGATCGAACTAAAACTTTGTTATTTCTTTCCTCATAACATAGTAACCATTTGTCCTAGAGACTTGAAATGGGTCTTATTTTATTTGAAATGTTATCTTCTTCAACTTTTACTCCTGTAATTTGTTCGTTAGATCTTATAGATTTTATGTTATTCAGCTTTTCCCATCTCAAAACGTGGTCCGTTTCAGCAAATGTGCCTTTTTACGCATACCCCTAAAAACCACACTTCAGTCAATGAAATCGACCTCTAGGCAATTTGATACTTCTTTATCACTCTGGTATATTGAAAATTGATACATTTGAATCTAATATATAATATATGGAGGGGGTAGGGGGGAGATTGGTGGGTGGTGGGTGCTATGAAATGCACAAAAAACAATAAAAATTATGTAAAAAGTGTTTTAATAATACAAATTGAAAGTTTTTTGTATAGAAAATAATAGCCTGGAACTTATTTTACAACACAATATATCTATTCCAACACCACTAAATTGCTTGAATTCTCGCTTGACAAAAGACGAAGAACAGCGCCAATTTTTATTACAAGTTGTGTCAGAATGTAGGAAAATATACCCTGATGTCGATAAAGCCTCACTAAGCCATTAATGTAGTTCTAAATTCAGTGGTGTTGGAATAGATATATTGTGTTGTAAAATAAGTTCCAGGCTATTATTTTCTATACAAAAAACTGTCAATTTGTATTATTAAAACACTTTTTACATAATTTTTATTGTTTTTTGTGCATTTCATAGCACCCACCACCCACCCATCTCCCCCCTACCCCCTCCATATATTATATATGAGATTCAAATGTATCAATTATCAATATACCAGAGTGATAAAGAAGTATCAAATTGCCTAGAGGTCGATTTCATTGACTGAAGTGTGGTTTTTAGGGGTATGCGTAAAAAGGCACATTTGCTGAAACGGACCACGTCTTGAGATGGGAAAAGCTGAATAACATAAAATCTACAGGATGTAGCGAAAATATTATGGAAGTAAAAGTTGAAGAAGATAACATTTTAAATAAAATGAGGCCAATTTCAAGTCTCTAGGACAAATGGTTACTATGTTATGAGGGAAAAAGGAGTATTTTTATGAAACAAAGTGAGTTTTTCTGATCTTCAACCTCAATGCGGCACGGGTTAACGTTATCCGATCGACCTAAAACTTTGCGAATCTCATTTTCTAGTCAAATGGCACCTTTTAGGGGGGTGCCAGAAGTGATTTTCTCAAAAAAAAAATTTGCCTATTGCCTTGTGACCACCCTACTAGAGTGGTCACAAAAAGTCAACTTTCGAAATTCAATCGTGGCAACCCCCTAAAAGGTGCCATTTGACTAGAAAATGAGATTTCCAAAGTTTTAGGTCGATCGGATAACATTAACCCGTGCCGCATCGAGGTTGAAGTTTAGAAAAACTCACTTTTTTTTCATAAAAATATTATTTCTTTCCTCATAACATAGTAACCATTTGTCGTATAGACTTGAAATGGGTCTTATTTTATTTGAAATGTTATCTTCTTCAACTTTTACTGCCATAATATTTTCGCTACATCCTGTAGATTTTATGTTATTCAGCTTTTCCCATCTCAAAACGTGGTCCGTTTCAGCAAATGTGCCTTTTTACCGATACCCCTAAAAACCACACTCCAGTCAATGAAATCGACCTCTAGGCAATTTGATACTTCTTTATCACTATGGTATATTGAAAATTGATACATTTGAATATAATATATAATATATGGAGGGGGTAGGGCTGAGATGGGTGGGTGGTGGGTGCTATGAAATGCACAAAAAACAATTAAAATTATGTAAAAAGTGTTTTAATAATACAAATTGAAATTTTTTTGTATAGAAAATAATAGCCTGGAACTTATTTTACAACACAATGTATCTATTCCAACACCACTGAATTAAGAACTACATTAATGGCTTAGTGAGGCTTTACCGACATCAGGGTATATTTTCCTACATTCTGACACAACTTGTAATAAAAATCGGCGCTGTTCTTCGTCTCTTGTATAGCAAGAATTCAAGCAATTCAGTGGTGTTGGAATAGATATATTGTGCTGTAAAATAAGTTCCAGGCTATTATTTTCTATACAAAAACCTTTCAATTTGTATTATTAAAACACTTTTTACATAATTTTTATTATTTTTTGTGCATTTCATATCACCCACCACCCACCCATCTCCCCCCAACCCCCTCCATATATTATATATTAGATTCAAATGTATCAATTTTCAATATGTATACCAGAGTGATAAAGAAGTATCGAATTGCCTAGAGGTCGATTTCATTGACTGGAGTGTGGTTTTTAGGGGTATGCGTAAAAAGGCACATTTGCTGAAACGGACCACGTTTTGAGATGGGAAAAGCTGAATAACATAAAATCTACAGGATGTAGCGAAAATATTATGGAAGTAAAAGTTGTAGAAGATAACATTTTAAATAAAATGAGACCAATTTCAAGTCTGTAGGACAAATGGTTACTATGTTATGAGGAAAAAAGAGTATTTTTATGAAACAAAGTGAGTTTTTCTGATCTTCAACCTCAATGCGGCACGGGTTAATGTTATCCGATCGACCTAAAACTTTGCGAATCTCATTTTCTAGTCAAATGGCACCTTTTAGGGGGTTGCCAGAAGTGATTTTCCCAAAAAACAATTTGCCTATTGCCTTGTGACCACCCTACTAGAGTGGTCACAAAAAGTCGACTTTCGAAATTCAATCGTGGCAACCCCATAAAAGGTGCCATTTGACTAGAAAATGAGATTCCCAAAGTTTTAGGTCGATCGGATAACATTAACCCGTGCCGCATCGAGGTTGAAGTTTAGAAAAACTAACTTTTGGTTTATTATTTTCAATAATGAACCATTGGAATCGAGCATGAAAAAAAAAATTCTTACCCCCCCTCAAAATTTGATGGTTTACGTTTCAAGGTATGTAGAATCCAAAACTGCAATAAAAATATTTCTGTCTGTACGCCGTACGGGCCACTTTTCTTAGTTACCATGAAACAAAATTGATGAAATTCGGGTTATAGGTTCCGTTCGGCGTCTAGTTGGTCCTCGAAGCTCGACGTTACTGTGAGTCATCTCTAAGGGGTTCAAAATAAGGGTTGAAATTTTCAAAACGCCTATACCTTTTTTTAACGTAAATATTTCTACGGTTTTAAATAGTTCTTGAACTTGCGAGTTTTTTAAGACCACCCGGAGCATCGTACGTCCAGCCGTTCGTTCACAGTAAGGCCCCGAAGTTTGCACCGACAGGCATTTTCGACTCCAGTGTGAATGAAATTGTATACAATCCAAACCAAATCTCGTAACCAGAGACGCGCCCACAATAGGAATTTGTGAATACGGCCAATCATTGGTAGGGATCACTTGATTATATTGGCGGAGTATGAAGTCGAGTTGGTTGTTCTGTGATATTATTTCGCTTGAAAAATGTTGGCTCTTTTGGAGTTTGTTGGTATGTAGTGAAACTTGAACAAACGTTGAAGTATTATTGATGGGTAAATTATTACTACGGTAAATCATTACTCAACGGTAAATTATTACACAACGGTTCATTATACCATCTACGTAGAAGGGGCTGGAGTTTACATCTACATAATATGTATCTGGGATCTACATAATATGTATAGAATAGTACATATCATATTATATAGACGGGTTATCTATACATAGAGCTGTGATCTGTAACAGAAGGGTATTCTATACAAAATAATAAACCGTTGTGCAGGGATTTGTAGCGTTTTTTTCATAAAAATATTATTTCATTCCTCATGACATAGTAACCATTTGTCCTAGAGACTTGAAATGGGTCTTATTTTATTTGAAATGTTATCTTCTTCAACTTTTACTCATGTAATTTATTCGCTAGATCCTATAGATTTTATGTTATTCAGCTTTTCCCATCTCAAGACGTGGTCCGTTTCAGCAAATGTGCCTTTTTACGCATACCCCTAAAAACCACACTTCAGTCAATGAAATCGACCTCTAGGCAATTTGATACTTCTTTATCACTCTGGCATATTGAAAATTGATACATTTGAATCTAATATATAATATATGGAGGGGGTTGGGGTGAGATGGGTGGGGGGTGGGTGCTATGCAATGCACAAAAAACAATAAAAATTATGTAAAAAGTGTTTTAATAATACAAATTGAAAGGTTTTTGTATAGAAAATAATAGCCTGGAACTTATTTTACAACACAATATATCTATTCCAACACCACTGAATTGCTTGAACTCTTGCTTGACAAAAGACGAAGAACAGCGCCAATTTGTATTACAAGTTGTGTCAGAATGTAGGAAAATTTACCCTGATGTCGATAAAGCCTCACTATCTAAGCCATTAATGTAGTTCTAAATTCAGTGGTGTTGGAATAGATATATTGTGTTGTAAAATAAGTTCCAGGCTATTATTTTCTATACAAAAAACTTTCAATTTGTATTATTAAAACACTTTTTACATAATTTTTATTGTTTTTTGTGCATTTCATAGCACCCACCACCCACCCATCTCCCCCCTTCCCCCTCCATATAGTATATATTAGATTCAAATGTATCAATTTTCAATATACCAGAGTGATAAAGAAGTATCAAATTGCCTAGAGGTCGATTTCATTGACTGGAGTGTGGTTTTTAGGGGTATGCGTAAAAAGGCACATTTGCTGAAACGGACCACGTTTTGAGATGGGAAAAGCTGAATAACATAAAATCTATAGGATCTAGCGAACAAATTATAGGTGTAAAAGTTGAAGAAGATAACATTTCAAATAAAATAAGACCCATTTCAAGTCTCTAGGACAAATGGTTACTATGTTATGAGGAAAGAAATAATATTTTTATGAAAAAAAGTGAGTTTTTCTAAACTTCAACCTCAATGCGGCACGGGTTAACGTTATCCGATCGACCTAAAACTTTGCGAATCTCATTTTGTAGTCAAATGGCACCTTTTAGGGGGTTGCCAGAAGTGATTTTCTCAAAAAAAAATTTGCCTATTGCCTTGTGACCACCCTACTAGAGTGGTCACAAAAAGTCAACTTTCGAAATTCAATCGTGGCAACCCCCTAAAAGGTGCCATTTGACTAGAAAATGAGATTCCCAAAGTTTTAGGTCGATCGGATAACGTTAACCCGTGCCGCATCGAGGTTGAAGATCAGAAAAACTCACTTTGTTTCATAAAAATACTTTTTTTTCCTCATAACATGGTGAATATTTGTCCTAGAGACTTGAAATTGGTCTCATTTTATTTAAAATGTTATCTTCTTCAACTTTTACTTCCATAATTTTTTCGCAACATCCTGTAGATTTTATGTTATTCAGCTTTTCCCATCTCAAAACGTCGTCCGTTTCAGCAAATGTGCCTTTTTACGCATACCCCTAAAAACCACACTCCAGTCAATGAAATCGACCTCTAGGCAATTTGATACTTCTTTATCATTCTGATATATTGAAAATTGATACATTTGAATCTAATATATAATATATCGAGTGGGTAGGGGGGCGATGGGTGGGTGGTGGGTGCTATGAAATGCTCAAAAAACAATAAAAATTATGTAAAAAGTTTTTTAATAATACAAATTGATAGTTTGTTGTATAGGAAATAATAGCCTGGAACTTATTTTACAACACAATATATCTATTCCAACACCACTGAATTTAGAACTACATTAATGGCTTAGTGAGGCTTTACCGACATCAGGGTATATTTTCCTACATTCTGACACAACTTGTAATAAAAATTGGCGCTGTTCTTCGCCTTTTGTCAAGCAAGAATTCAAGGAATTCAGTGGCGTTGGAATAGATATATTGTGTTGTAAAATAAGTTCCAGGCTATTATTTTCTATACAAAAAACTGTCAATTTGTATTATTAAAACACTTTTTACATAATTTTTATTGTTTTTTGTGCATTTCATAGCACCCACCACCCACCCATCTCCCCCCTACCCCCTCCATATATTATATATTAGATTCAAATGTATCAATTTTCAATATACCAGAGTGATAAAGAAGTATCAAATTGCCTAGAGGTCGATTTCATTGACTGGAGTGTGGTTTTTAGGGGCATATTTCTTTGAGAATTCGCTCTTATAGCCATGCTGCGTGACTGAAACTTTTTCTGCATATTTTGAAATACGGTTCAACAGAACTAATTTTTTTAAGGGTACAAATAAATTCATATACCACTCATCACGAGGAAAATACTACAAGGGCCGCAATTAAAGAAAAATTCCTGTCGTGCAGCATGGCTTTAAGGAGGGAATTTTCAAAGAAACCGTTTGGGAAATTGAGAATTTAAATTATTGGTCATCTGCCAGAACACTCATTACGGCCTGACTCATTGAGAACAATTATGTCAAAAAATCAGTTTTAGGTGTTTTGAACTAGAAAATTGTGATTTTGATCACTCGATGCAGTCTGAACGTGCTGAAACTACTCGTAATTGGTTCAGTAGGCAAATAATCATGGCAAACGACTTCACGTGCCTACATAAAAAATTTCTTTTTTGGATTTCGGTGTACAGTCTTGTAAATTTGATTGCGCTCGGTGCGTCTAATCGGACTTGGACCAGTTGCAATCGATTCAGCGCCTGAAAAAACACGGTAGACAACACGTCCATATGTACCTTTATTTTCGGTCTAAAAAATTCGTTCTTTCGCACACATGCTCCATTTGGGCCCTAGTTGTGTCCCGAAAATTTGCATCCTGATTGGAATATACCCAGGGGTGTTATGGGTACAAAAATTGGTGTAAAAATAGGTTTTTTTTGGTGTTCTAGTAACATGAGCTTGTGAGGTATCTTTTTCCATGTTTTTTAGGACGAGAAGACCGAATATGAAGTCGATTTTGACCTTTTAGTATTAGCCTTAAATTTACCTTAAATTTTGGTCTGAAATCGTCGTTGTTTTGCACACAGACTCAATTTGGGCCCTAATTGTGCTCCGAAGCTGAACAGCCAGGGATGAAAAACAGTTGTTAAAATAGGGGTTTTCGAGTTGTTTTGGTTTATTATTCTGTGAATAATACACCTATGTATTCGCTCAGCAAAAAATTTTTATAACACCCCCTCAAAATTTTTTCTTTTCCGTTTCAAGGTGCGTAGATTCCAAAAATGCAATGTCCGTCCGCCGTACGCCGTATCACGTGTACAGGCTTCATTTTCGGTCTAAAAAAGTCGTTCTTTCGCACACATGCTCCATTTGGGCCCTAGTTGTGTCCCGAAACTTTTCAGCCCGATCGGAATATACCCAGGGGTGTTATGAGTGAAAATGTGTATAATAATAGGTACTTTTTGCGTTTTAACAACATGTTAGTAACATGAGCTTTTGAGATATCGTTTTCCATGTTTTTGAGGACGAGAAGACCGAATATGAAGTCGATTTTGACCAAAGACGCGGAAATTGAGGTTTTACCAAAGGTTCAGCTCCCAAAATTGGTTTTTTATGAGTAAAAAACCTGGAAAACTGTCTGAAATCACCATCAATGTGTACAATAACATTGGAAAAAGTGTAAACAGGTGAATCAAGACCATTAAATGCCACTACCAAAGATCAAAGATGATTTAAAAAAAAAAAAAAAAAAACGTACCTATTTCATGTTTTGGGGGCCAAAATTGGTGGAAATCATCAGAAATAGCTATTTCAATCATTCCACATGAATGAAACAATACATTTAACAGCCAACAAAAATCTCTAGAACTCCAATAGAATAATAAACCCATGTGACAAGGACTTTGCAGCGTTTTTGTTAAGGTTTCAGTGAACATGAGTTTTTGAGATATCGTTTCCAATTTTTTTTGAGGGAGATAAGGCCGAATATGAAGTTGATTTTGACCAAAGAGTGGAAAGCTGAGGTTCTAACGCGGAGGTTAAGCTCCCAAAATTCATTTTCTATGGGTCAAACCTGGGAAATTATGTGAAATCACCTTAAATTTGTATCAACAGGTGAATCAAGACGATTAAATGCCACTATCTCAGTGGTCAGAGATAATTTTTCAAGAAAAAGCATCAGCCGAATTCGGGGTTTGGGGGACCAAAATTGGTGGAAACCATCAAAACTAGCTATTTCAGTTATTGCACGTGAATGACAAAATAAATGAACGGCCAACATTTCTGTAGCCAATTCCAAAAGAATAATAAACTCATGTTACAACGTCTTTGCAGCGTTTTTTGAATCTACGCTCCTTGAAACGTAGTAGAACAATTTAGAAGGAGTGTTCAAAAAAATTTTTTGCTGAGCGAATAAATAGTCGTATTATTCGGAGTATAATAAACCGAAATTGAAAACGGTGCAAGTCCTTGTAACATGGGTTTATTATTCCACTGTTTGGTCTTACCTACAGAACTGCTGCCTGTTTATTTATTGTTTCTTTCATGTGAAATTATTGAAATGGCTATTCTTGATGATTTCCACCAGTTTTGGTCCCCAGAAACACTAATTAGGCTCGGCTTTTCCTTTCAACAGATTATTTTTGATCATTGGTAGTGCCATTTAATTGTCTCGATTCACCTGTTGATACCACTTCTAGTGTTTATTATACAAATTGATGGTGATTTCAAACGATTTCCCAGGTTTTTGACTCATAAAAAATCAATTTTGGGAGCTGAACATTTGCTAGAATCTCGATTTTCCACTCTGGTCAAAATCGACTTCATATTCGGTCTTCTCGTCCCCAAAAACATGGAAAACGATACCTCAAAAGCTCGTGTTACTAACATGTTACTAGAAACACAAAAGTACCTATTTTTACACACGTTTTCACTCATAACACCCCTGGGTATATTCCGATCGGGCTGAAAAGTTTCGGGACACAACTAGGGCCCAAATGGAGCATGTGTGCGAAAGAACGAATTTTTTAGGCCGTAAATGAAGCCTGTACACGTGATACGGCGGACGGCGTACGGCGGACGGACATTGCATTTTGGTTTATTATTCTGTGAATAATACACCTATGTATTCGCTCAGCAAAAAATTTTTATAACACCCCCTCAAACTTTTTTTTTCCGTTGCAAGGTGCGTAGAATCCAAAAATGCAATCCGTACGCCGTATCACGTCTACAGGCTTCATTTTCGGTCTAAAAAAGTCGTTCTTTCGCACACATGCTCCATTTGGGCCCTAGTTGTGCTCCGAAACTTTTCAGCCCGATCGGAATATACCCAGGGGTGTTATGAGTGAAAATGTGTATGATAATAGGTACTTTTTGCGTTTTAACAACATGTTAGTAACATGAGCTTTTGAGATATCGTTTTCCATGTTTTTGAGGACGAGAAGACCGAATATGAAGTCGATTTTGACCAAAGACGCGGAAATTGAGGTTTTACCAAAGGTTCAGCTCCCAAAATTGGTTTTTATGAGTAAAAAACCTGGAAAACTGTCTGAAATCACCATCAATGTGTACAATAACATTGGAAAAAGTGTAAACAGGTGAATCAAGACCATTAAATGCCACTACCAATGATCAAAGATGATCTAAAAAAAAACAAAAAAAAAACGTACCTATTTCATGTTTTGGGGGCCAAAATTGGTGGAAATCATCAGAAATAGCTATTTCAATCATTCCACATGAATGAAACAATACATTTAACAGCCAACAAAAATCTCTAGAACTCCAATAGAATAATAAACCCATGTGACAAGGACTTTGCAGCGTTTTTGTTAAGGTTTCAGTGAACATGAGTTTTTGAGATATCGTTTCCAATTTTTTTTGAGGGAGATAAGGCCGAATATGAAGTTGATTTTGACCAAAGAGTGGAAAGCTGAGGTTCTAACGCGGAGGTTAAGCTCCCAAAATTCATTTTCTATGGGTCAAACCTGGGAAATTATGTGAAATCACCTTGAATTTGTATCAACAGGTGAATCAAGACGATTAAATGCCACTATCTCAGTGGTCAGAGATAATTTTTCAAGAAAAAGCATCAGCCGAATTCGGGGTTTGGGGGACCAAAATTGGTGGAAACCATCAAAACTAGCTATTTCAGTTATTGCACGTGAATGACAAAATAAATGAACGGCCAACATTTCTGTAGCCAATTCCAAAAGAATAATAAACTCATGTGACAACGTCTTTGCAGCGTTTTTTGAATCTACGCTCCTTGAAACGTAGTAGAACAATTTAGAAGGAGTGTTCAAAAAAATTTTTTGCTGAGCGAATAAATAGTCGTATTATTCGGAGTATAATAAACCGAAATTGAAAACGGTGCAAGTCCTTGTAACATGGGTTTATTATTCCACTGTTTGGTCTTACCTACAGAACTGCTGCCTGTTTATTTATTGTTTCTTTCATGTGAAATTATTGAAATGGCTATTCTTGATGATTTCCACCAGTTTTGGTCCCCAGAAACACTAATTAGGCTCGGCTTTTCCTTTCAACAGATTATTTTTGATCATTGGTAGTGCCATTTAATTGTCTCGATTCACCTGTTGATACCACTTCTAGTGTTTATTATACAAATTGATGGTGATTTCAAACGATTTCCCAGGTTTTTGACTCATAAAAAATCAATTTTGGGAGCTGAACATTTGCTAGAATCTCGATTTTCCACTCTGGTCAAAATCGACTTCATATTCGGTCTTCTCGTCCCCAAAAACATGGAAAACGATACCTCAAAAGCTCGTGTTACTAACATGTTACTAGAAACACAAAAGTACCTATTTTTACACACGTTTTCACTCATAACACCCCTGGGTATATTCCGATCGGGCTGAAAAGTTTCGGGACACAACTAGGGCCCAAATGGAGCATGTGTGCGAAAGAACGAATTTTTTAGGCCGTAAATGAAGCCTGTACACGTGATACGGCGGACGGCGTACGGCGGACGGACATTGCATTTTGGTTTATTATTCTGTGAATAATACACCTATGTATTCGCTCAGCAAAAAATTTTTATAACACCCCCTCAAACTTTTTTTTTCCGTTGCAAGGTGCGTAGAATCCAAAAATGCAATCCGTACGCCGTATCACGTCTACAGGCTTCATTTTCGGTCTAAAAAAGTCGTTCTTTCGCACACATGCTCCATTTGGGCCCTAGTTGTGCTCCGAAACTTTTCAGCCCGATCGGAATATACCCAGGGGTGTTATGAGTGAAAATGTGTATAATAATAGGTACTTTTTGCGTTTTAACAACATGTTAGTAACATGAGCTTTTGAGATATCGTTTTCCATGTTTTTGAGGACGAGAAGACCGAATATGAAGTCGATTTTGACCAAAGACGCGGAAATTGAGGTTTTACCAAAGGTTCAGCTCCCAAAATTGGTTTTTATGAGTAAAAAACCTGGAAAACTGTCTGAAATCACCATCAATGTGTACAATAACATTGGAAAAAGTGTAAACAGGTGAATCAAGACCATTAAATGCCACTACCAATGATCAAAGATGATCTAAAAAAAAACAAAAAAAAAACGTACCTATTTCATGTTTTGGGGGCCAAAATTGGTGGAAATCATCAGAAATAGCTATTTCAATCATTCCACATGAATGAAACAATACATTTAACAGCCAACAAAAATCTCTAGAACTCCAATAGAATAATAAACCCATGTGACAAGGACTTTGCAGCGTTTTTGTTAAGGTTTCAGTGAACATGAGTTTTTGAGATATCGTTTCCAATTTTTTTTGAGGGAGATAAGGCCGAATATGAAGTTGATTTTGACCAAAGAGTGGAAAGCTGAGGTTCTAACGCGGAGGTTAAGCTCCCAAAATTCATTTTCTATGGGTCAAACCTGGGAAATTATGTGAAATCACCTTGAATTTGTATCAACAGGTGAATCAAGACGATTAAATGCCACTATCTCAGTGGTCAGAGATAATTTTTCAAGAAAAAGCATCAGCCGAATTCGGGGTTTGGGGGACCAAAATTGGTGGAAACCATCAAAACTAGCTATTTCAGTTATTGCACGTGAATGACAAAATAAATGAACGGCCAACATTTCTGTAGCCAATTCCAAAAGAATAATAAACTCATGTGACAACGTCTTTGCAGCGTTTTTTGAATCTACGCTCCTTGAAACGTAGTAGAACAATTTAGAAGGAGTGTTCAAAAAAATTTTTTGCTGAGCGAATAAATAGTCGTATTATTCGGAGTATAATAAACCGAAATTGAAAACGGTGCAAGTCCTTGTAACATGGGTTTATTATTCCACTGTTTGGTCTTACCTACAGAACTGCTGCCTGTTTATTTATTGTTTCTTTCATGTGAAATTATTGAAATGGCTATTCTTGATGATTTCCACCAGTTTTGGTCCCCAGAAACACTAATTAGGCTCGGCTTTTCCTTTCAACAGATTATTTTTGATCATTGGTAGTGCCATTTAATGGTCTTGATTCACCTGTTGATACCACTTCTAGTGTATATCATACAAATTGATGGTGATTTCAAACGATTTCCCAGGTTTTTGACTCATAAAAAATCAATTTTGGGAGCTGAACATTTGGTAGAATCTCGATTGTCCACTCTGGTCAATATCGACTTCATATTCGGCCTTCTCGTCCCCATAAACATGGAAAACGATACCTCAAAAGCTCGTGTTACTAACATGTTACTAGAAACACAAAAAGTACCTATTTTTACACACATTTTCACTCATAACACCCCTGGGTGTATTCCGATCTGGCTGAAAAGTTTCGGAGCACAACTAGGGCCCAAATGGAGCATGTGTGCGAAAGAACGAATTTTTTAGACCGAAAATGAAGCCTGTACACGTGATACGGCGGACGGCGTACGGCGGACGGACATTGCATTTTGGTTTATTATTCTGTGAATAATACACCTATGTATTCGCTCAGCAAAAAATTTTTATAACACCCCCTCAAACTTTTAGCGAATTTTCAAAGAAAATGAAGCTATTGCAATGGCTTCGAAATTTAAATAATATAAATTTTTGGAAATTTTCTTCATAGAAATCCGTTTCAGACCATTCTAAAACGATTCCTGAAATTTAACACTTTTTTATATGTATATATATATTTATATATATATGTGTCACTCCAGACGATAACTCTCGATAGAATTGAGATAAACAGCTCAAATTTGCACAAAAAATCTATCTTGGCAATCGAAAGGCTAAGTTCGAAGATGGGCGAAATTGGCCTACTCTAAGGGGGGTTTTGGCGCATTTAAAGTGCGCAAAAATTACCCAAAAATCCCCAAAATGTTATTTTCCAACAAGTGACCCCTCATTTTAAAGGTTTTAGCACGCTGAACACGATGGTGGAATCGGATTTTAGATATCTTGATCCGTTCTCAAATTAGAGCATTTAAAGTGCGCAAAAATTACCCAAAAATCCCCAAAATGTTATTTTCTAACAAGTGACCCCTCATTTTAAAGGTTTTTGCACGCTGAAGACGATGGTGAAATCGGATTTTAGATATCTAAATCCACTCTTAAATTAGAGCATTTAAAGTGCGCAAAAATTACCCAAAACTAGGATAATCTTTAAACTCTTACCCCCCCCACCCCCTTAGAGTGGTCAGATTGTTAAATGTGAGAAGTATTAATTGAAGACGAGAGTTCGAAGCAAAAAAGGGGGAGGCAAACGATTAGTACAACTCCTTGAATTTCCCATTTGACATATAATTGTTATGATACCTTCATAGATAGACAAGTACCGGCCCACGTATTACTAGAAGGAAGACGAAAGAAACAATCTATTTCAAATTATTCAATTTAGGTACTAACAGTAGGAGGAAGAAGTTTTCCTTTATTCAAAACCATAGCCATTAATTCGAATATTTCTTTGAAAATTCGCTCATTAAGTCATGCTGCATGACTGGTTTTTTTTCCGTTTCAAGGTGCGTAGATTCCAAAAATGCAATCCGTCCGCCGTACGCGTTATCACGTGTACAGGCTTCATTTTCGGTCTAAAAAAATCGTTTTTTCGCACACATGCTCCATTTGGGCCCTAGTTGTGTCCCGAAACTTTTCAGCCCGATCGGAATATACCCAGGGGTGTTATGAGTGAAAATGTGTGTAAAAATAGGTACTTTTTGCGTTTTAACAACATTGTAGTAATATGTGCGTCTGAGATATCATTTTCCATGTTTATGGGGGACGAGAAGACCGAATATGAAGTCGATTTTGACCAAAGAGTGGAAAATTGAGGTTTTACCAGATGTTCAGCTCCCAAATTTAATTTTTTGTGAGGCAAAAACCTGCGAAATCGTCTGAAATCACCATAAATTTGTAGAATAGCACTAGGAAAAGTTTCAACACGTAGATCAAGACGATTAAATGGCACTACCAATGATCAAAGATAATTTGAAGAAAAACAATAGATCATGGATATGTCTAGTACCTACTTCCTGCTTACAAATACCTACTACTCAATAGTATACCTACCATGTAGGGCCTTCTTTTCACATTATTAGTTCACTAGCCTGACCGCTCGCTTCGCTCGCTATCCGAGATTCGCTGTACGCAGTATCGTACTTAATTCCGACGTTGCACAACTTGGGAGCCTACTGGATATTCGTGCCAAATTTGGTCGATATCCGTCGAGCCGTTAGGCCGTGGGAAGACAGACAGACACACAGACAGACAGAGATTCGAATTTATAATATACTAGCATGACCGCTCGCTTCGCTCGCTATCCGAGATTCGCTGTACGCAGTATCGTACTTAATTCCGACGTTGCACAACTTGGGAGCCTACTGGATATTCGTGCCAAATTTGGTCGATATCCGTCGAGCCATTCAGGAGTTGACCATGGTCGACCATATTTCCGCTATGGTCAGGGAATTAAAAATGCGCCTACGTTCAACTTGGGAGGCTACCGGATATTGGTGCCAAATTTGGTCGATATCCGTTGAGCAATTCGGGATTCGACCATGGAGAGGCCCATGGATGCGCTATGGTCGACCACGGGGGTAGTCCGAAGGGTCGATCATAGATAGAATTTCACGTAGATTACGAATACGCGATAAAAAATAGGGGTTACCATTTCAATTAACGAAGTTGACCATGGTCGACCATAGTTCCGCTATGGTGAGGGAATTAAAAATGCGACGTTGCACAACTTGGGAGCCTACTGGATATTCGTGCCAAATTTGGTCGATATCCGTCGAGCCGTTAGGCCGTGGGAAGACAGACAGACACACAGACAGACACACAGAGATTTGAATTTATAATATATAGAGATTATGGTTACTTAGCAATATTAGTTTATAACTTAGCGTAACAAATCAGCTTCCCTTGACACAACAATGGTTTAGGGATCATGAGATGTTGTGATATTATGAGAACATTCCAAAACCCGGCTGAAGCAGATTTGATGTTGAGGAGTCGTTGTTCTATACTCGGCTGAGACTTCCAATCGAAATCGTTCACTCTCTAATTCAAGCAACGGTTTACTTTAATATTGAACAATATTATGTACCTGTACAGACATCATAAAAGTCGAATTTAAGTAGACGTTCACAGTATTCAGTAACTTCAGTAAACTGCATAAATGAAACTGAGTAAGAAATGATAAAAATCAACTGTGATAAGAGCGCTAGTGTCACGTATTTCCTAGCATTAACATCGTCATTCAGTCGTGTTGGAAATCGTTAATAGAAACCTATGCATTCATGTTTCTGCCAAACGAAAATTTTGTTTATAGTCCGATCAAATTAGTTTAGGAATGTAGCCAGGTGCGTTAGGAGGGGGAAATTTGTAGCTTGAGATGTGTACATTTTTCACATAAATCAAGAGCTTTCCAACGAGTGGCGAACGATTTCTGTGCGATGAAAATTGCGGAAGTTACATTTACCTACCAACGGGTTGGTTGTACGTGAAAATCGACCGAAAAGAAACGTTGCATTTTTTTCGCGTTACATTTTCTCAGATAGACCCCCACGCCTTAACATTATCCATGTCAAAAAAATGTTTGCTGAGCGAATAAATAGTCGTATTATCCAGAGAATAACAAGACAAAATTGAAAATCTGTAATTTAGATCTCCGATGCGTGAAACGGATTTTGGAGTTGCCGGTCTCTGACATTTTGGAAGGAGCCAAATGGCTGCACTTTCTTTGAAAATTCGATAGGATTATCAATATGGTGATGTGGTTGATGGAATTTATACTGAAAATTCAATCTCTTGAGTGTAACGATCGGTCGTCACGGGTCATCGAGCTTTTCCCGCCTGAGGACGCGGTTCCGCGGGCTGGGATTCATCCCGTCGGACCCCTCAGGACAGCGTCCGGGGGCACAGGGGCGGTGCCCGGCGTCCCCAGTGGGCGTGGCCCCCCGAAGCCACGCCCCTTCGTACTCGCTCTCCCTCCGCCTCGAGCGCCTCTCCACTTGCGCCCTCTCGCTCTCGCCGACCCCCCACCTTTCGCCCTGAACCCCCTCCAGGGGGTCCTTGGGGGGTGCACCGGGACCCCTCAGGGCGTTAGTTGGGCTCCGCGTTCCGCATCCTGCAAACCCCTCAGGGAGAACCTCGAAAAACATTTTTGCCCTAAAGACAAATTTCTCGTTTCAAATCCCACTCGGTGTCCTTTTATTTTTATTATTTTTTTTTTCGGTCAGTATCACCCAACGGCGTTTTTTTTGTTTCGGTTTTTTTTGAACCCCTGGTCCATACAAACTAAAACAAACAAACAGTTCCACCCGCTCAACTTTCCAAATCTCTCATCTCCTTCCTCAACTATTCTCCCAAATCCACTGTTTTCAATCCAAATCCCGATGACCCTCCACACAACTTTATAAGTTCCATTCTTATCCCATTCCACTTCCACCCCCACATACCCCCCCTCCCCCCCACATTTCACCCCTCTTTACTTCCCCTTTTTACCTCCGTTCATTTATTTTTAAAAAAACAAAAAAAACGAATTAATAACAAAATAAATAATAACGAAGTGCCTAAATGACGTTTTCTCGATATGACCTCCGGGCGTTGAATCGAATTTGAAAATCCGAAAAACAGGTTTTCCAACTTTCGTCAATTTCAAAGTCGAAAAATTTATTTTTCAACCGAAAACTTCAAGATGTACATTGACGAAACCAGGCAACACTACTCGATGGTAAGTTCTAGCGATGTATCATTTTTATTTTTTTTAGTTGGAATGTTTCTCCTCATGAAAGCACCGATTTTGGTTTATTATTCTCTGAATAGTATAGGTACCTATGTAATCGGTTCGGAAAATTTTTATGAACACCCCCCTCAAAGTTTTGGTTTATTATTCTCTGAATAGTATTATTATGTAATCGGTTCGGAAATTTTTTTTTGAACACCCCCTCAAAATTTTGGTTTATTATTCTCTGAATAGTATAGGTACCTTCTATGTAATCGGTTCGGACAATTTTTTTTAACACCCCCCTCAAAATTTTGGTTTATTATTTTTGAATAGTATACCTATGTAATCGGTTCGGAAATTTTTTTTGAACACCCCCCTCAAAATTTTGGTTTATTATTCTGTGAATAAATACACCTATGTATTCGCTCAGGAAAATGTTTTTGGAAAACCCCCCCTCAAAATTTTTTTATTCGCGTTTCAAGGTGCGTAGATTCCAAAAATGCAATGTCCGTCCGCCGTATCATCCATTTGGGCCCTAGTTGTGTCCAGAAACTTCGCAGCCCGATCGAAATATTACCCAAGGGTGTTATTTGTGAAATTGTGCAAAATTAGGTATTTTAATTAAATATTCGTAAACTTCAGCTATTAAGGTATCCTTTTCCGTGTTTTTTTTTTTAGGGCGGGGAGACCGAATATCAAGTCGATGTTGACCAGAGAGCGGAAAATTGTGGTTCTTACGAAGCTCAGCTCCCAAAATTCATTTTTTATTCGTCAAAATCTGGGAAATTGTCTGGAATAACAAAAAATTTGTATAATATTTGTATAATAATTTGTAGTATCAACAGGTCAAGTCAACTAAGTGGCGCTATCAATGATCAAAGACAATTTGTCAAAAATGGGAGCCTAATTCGAGTTTTTTGAGGGCCAAAATTGGTGGAAACCATCAAAAATAGCTGTTTCTGCGCATGAAAGGAACAATAAAGAACAGCCAAAATTTCTGTAGGTATTTCCAGTAGAATAATATTAACCCGTGTGACAAGGACATTCAATGTTTTCTTTTCCGTTTGGTATGTAAATTCCAAAAAAAAGTCCGTCAGCCGTGTCATATCTATATAGGATCTAGCTTAAATATTGTTCTAAAATCGTTCTTTCGCGCACAGGCTCAATTTGGGTCCTAGTTGTGCTCCGAAGTTCGGCAGCCCGATCGGAAAACATCCAGGTGTGTTATGGGTGAAAAATTGGCGCAAAGAATTGGCGTTTTGAGGTTTTGGTGAACATGAGCTTGTGAGGTACCGTTTTCTGTGTTTTTTTTTTAGGGTGAGGAGACCAAATGTGAAGTTGATTTTGACCAATGAGTGAATTCTAACGAAGTTTTAATTCTCAAAATTCAATATTTTTGTGGGTCAGAAACCTGTGAAAATCGCTGTAATCACCAGAAATTTGTATAATAATAAATTAAGGCCATTCAGTGACAGTTTCACTGATCGAAAATAATTTTTCAGAAATAACAACCTAATATTCGAGCTTTGAACTGTCAAATTACCTTTTTGGGTCTCTTCACTGAGTTACCCAATCGTGCCATATTCAGTCGAAAATAAACCCATGTGACAAGGTCTTTGCAGAGT
The DNA here is from genome assembly GCA_954871275.1 of Leptopterna dolabrata. Taxonomy (NCBI): domain Eukaryota; kingdom Metazoa; phylum Arthropoda; class Insecta; order Hemiptera; family Miridae; genus Leptopterna; species Leptopterna dolabrata. The sequence goes on along the minus strand of OX940990.1, from coordinate 11,831,476 downwards.
TTTTAGTAAATAATGTGGCATGTTGTAATGTGTATTTACATCATCCTTCAGTTTATTCCTTCTCACTGCTAGCAACGACGCTTCGATCGCCAGCCATTACAAAGAAACACATTTTTACCTATTTTAGACCCCCTCCAAATCCAAATTTGACCCCTATTCTATATTTTTTTAAATAATCCGAAATGGTATTTTTCAGTCGTTTTCCGTCTTTACTCACCCTTTCATACCACTTTCAGGGATTTTTCATGTTAACTGTTCGCAATTTTAGCCGTTTTTACCGATTTTGGCCCCATAATAAACTCAAATGACTTTTTTTCAAAATGACTTCCGTGCGTTCAATTTGAAAATCAGAAAGCAGATTTCCAACTTTTTCAATTTCAAAATTGAAAAATGTATTTTTCAACCGAAAACTTCGAAATGTGCGTTGTCGAAGCCGGACAACACTAATCGATGGTAAGTTCTAGCGGTTTATCAGCTTTTTCGAAAAGTTTCTCGGCATAAAAGCGCAGATTTATTTTTATTTTTCTGTGAATAAATAGGTACACCTGTGTATTCGCTCAGCAAAAATTTTTTTGAACACCCCCCTCAAAATTTTTGCTTTCGCGTTTCAAGGTGCGTAGTTTCCGAATATGCAATGTCCGTCCGCCGTATAATCCATATCTGCTATATTTTCGGTCTAAAAAATTCGTTCTTTCGCTCACAGGCTCAATTTGGGTCCTGGTTGTGCTCTGAATCTCGGTAGCCCGATCGGCATACACCCAGGGGTGTTATGGGTGAAAAATGGGTGTAATAATAGGGCTTTTTGGTGTTTCAGTAACATGAGCTTGTGAGGTATCGTTTTTCCATGTTTTTTAGGGCGAGAAGACCGAATATGAAGTCGATCGTAGAATTTCGGGTATATATTAATTAAATCGGGCACAATAATTAAAATACGCGATATAACCAACGGAACGATTTATTCCGGATACATGCTCTCATAACATTCCAACACACGAGGCTCTTATCTGATAACCCCAGGTAAGCCAAACGAACGGAGAATTTTCCCTATTTGGGGGAATTTACATGTCAAATATCCTACATCGATGTTGACCAGCGAGTGTAGAATTGAGGTTCTAACGAAGTTTCTGCCTTAAATTTTCCTTTAATTTTGGTCTAGAATCATCGTTCTTTCGCACACAGGCTCCATTTGGGCCCTAGTTGTGCTCCGAAGCTCAGCAGCCCGATCGGAATACACCCAGGGGTGTTATGGGTGAAAAACGGGTGTAAAATAGGTTTTAAAAAAAAGGTTTTAGTGAAAATGAGCTTGTGAGGTATCGTTTTCCCTGTTTTTTGCAGGGCGAGAAGGCCGAATATCAAGTTGATTTAAAAAACCTGGGAAATTTCTGAAATCACCATAAATTTGTATGATATCACTAGAAGTAGTATTGACAGCTGAATCAAGTCAACTAAATGGCACTATCAATAATCAAAGATAATTTGTCAAAAATAGGAGCTTAATTCGTGTTTTTGGGGACCGAAATTGGTGGAAACCCTCAAAAATAGCTATTTCAATACTATTACACATGAAAAAAAAACAATAAATGAACAGCCAAAATTAATGATTTTTAACAGAGATAGATTTTTAAGTTATTTCATCGAAAAACTGTTTTGTCACAGAAAATCTCCTTTTCTTGCCATGATTTTCAACGTTCTACTCCATGTTGAAGTCTACAATACTTTTCACGTCAATTACTCCCCTCTTCGTCAGCTATAGGTCAAGAGAAAATTTACAACGGGGCTCAGATTCACTTGAAATTAGAAAAAAAACGAAATTTCGCGAAAAAAAAAGGCCTACTGAAAAGATCCCTAGCACCTGTAAAGTCTCTGGAACGACACCTGACTCAGCTTTCCAGTGGTGTGATCACTTTTATTTTTACCCGGACATTTGAAGGTGAAAATTTTTCGAATTTGGGTGCATGGTAAAAAATTCCGAATTTGTCCAAAATGTTCGTATTGCCAAACAAAAGTGTGAGTTCGAAGATGATCGATTTTCAATTTTTCTAAGGGGTTCAACGTATTCCTAGACAGAAGTTTCGGGGTTTTGATTGTAACACAATACTTCTATGTTTTTCATAACAGTATGGCGTAGCCAGGATTGGAGATGGGGGGGGGGGGGGGGGGGGGGGGGGATTATTTATCGGAGATAGAAAATGTAAAGTTTGACATTACAATGAAAGTTGAATGTAAATTTAACAAAGCAGGAAATGCTGCAGGTAACGGTGAGGTAAATTGATTTAAAGTAAAACATTTTACTTGGCAACAATGTTAGCGAATTTTCAAAGAAGATTCTTCTATTGCAATGGGTCCGAAATTTTTAGAACATGAATTTTATAAATTTTTGAAACTTAACAAGCGTTGAAGTATTATTGATGGGTAAATTATTGCACAACGGTTCATTATACTATCTACGCAGAAGGTGTACTTATACAGGTAAATTATTACACAGCGGTTTATTATTTGCCTTATGCTTCATGAATAACTACAAATATGATCGAATTATTGAATCCCGCGCATTTGTAGGAAACTTTAATTCCAGAGCTCCAGTACTCGATTTAGGGCTTTCCTGGAGGGGAGCTCGAGGGTATTGACAACAGAAAACAGTGATCTACGTAGAAGGGGTATCTATACAGGTAAATAATAAACCTTTGTGTAATAATTTGCAGTGTTTTTTTCCAAATATATAGGCAAATATAGGCTTCCGATGCTTCTGAAAATTCGCCCGTTCACTTCTCAGGGCTCCATCCACTCGTCATCCACATGACCTCAGCAGTCGATTGCACTACTCAATTTTTAAAATCAGCTGCAAGTTATTTTTATATTCATCCATTTATGCTGAAAAAATTGTTTACGCCGGCTATTGGACACCTTACCCCAGCTATTGGACACTGCGAGAATCTGGATTTTCGGGGCATTTCGAAAATTTCGAAATTTGAACAGGCTACGATTTTTGTTTTGCCCAAATCGGTGCACTTCCACAACAAAGTGCGGTTCCACTTTTCTTTTAGAGGGGCGTGAGTCCGGACTTACGCTCTTTTAAAAGAAACCAGGATTTTCAAAAGCAATTTCTACCATGTTTAGAGACCGCATTCGCGTGCCGTTTCAAGTTGACTTAAGCCCTTCAAAGAGGCAGATAAGGGCAATAGCCCGTTTACGCTCTAACCATGCTTTGTGTGGAGTTTACTTGCACCGAATCGGTACGGTCAACGTTCCAGCGTGCGAATTTTGTCAGGATCAGGAAGACGACCTAGAGCATAGGTTTATGTATTTGCCCGAGATTCGATCTTGCAAGACGTCGGCTGTTAGATACGTGTTCTGGGTTCATCATTTGGTCAATACAGTGAATTTTACCGAAATGGTGCATTCGCGGAGTTTTATAGTTTTCAAAGGCATTTTTTCATTTATCCAAGAAGTAGGAATCAAAATTTAATTTTCATTAATTATTCATTCGTCATTCATTATTCATCATTTAATTATTCATTCGTCTTTATTTTTCGTTCTTTTATTGCAACATTGTAATGTGAAATAACAAAATAAAATTCTTTCTTGGCTATGGCTCTCGTCTAATGCCAAATGCGGGGAAAAAGCCCTTTAAAAAAACCGATTCAATTGGTTCCAAGATCAGATACACTACTTTAGGCCACTTGATCGACAAACAGGTATCAAGCCAACACGGGCACATCTGTAAGCCATTACGAAGATGTCCGACTAATCCTAAAGAACTTCGTGCTGTATTGGGGTCGGTAAATTACTATAGCAAATTTGTACCCAACCATCAGTCAGTAGATAGCAGTTATGGCGATAGATGGTGATCACGAGAGCTTGATAAGAAAATAGAATGTTATTCGAAAAATGGTAAATTATTGCATAACGGTAAATTATTACACAACGGTTCATTATAAATCACGAGTTAAATGTTGCTAAAATAATACAGCCGATGACAAACAGTAACTAAAACGGCAAAAAGAAACGTAAATAATGAAGTTCTAAAGGAAAATTGTTGATGTGGAGTGAAATAGATGCCCCTTCTGCGTAGATCGCTGTTTTCTGTGGTCAATACCTACCCTCGTGGTCAAGTATAATGAACCGTTGTGTAATAACTTGTCCATCAATAATACTTCAACGGTTGTTCAAGGTGCAAAAGCACCGATCAACAAAATCCAGCCCCTTCCTGGTAGATGAACCGTTGTGTAATAATATACCGTTGTGTAATAATTTACCCATCAGTAATACTTCAACGTTTGTTCAAGTTTCACAAGTACCTACCAACAAAATTCAATCGTCCATCACTTATCAAATGAAATAATATCGCAGAAACTCGACTTCATACAGCCATCCTTGAATCCATCAGGTGCTCCCTAGCGATGATATCCGGACCGGATTTATACCGTTTGATTCACGATCGTGTTGACGAAGCTTTTTGGTGCACACGAACGGCTGGACGTACAATGCTCCGGGTGGTCTCAAAAAATTGTTTAGCTCAAGACAAATTTAATAACGTAAAAAAAACCATACCCTTCTATTGAAAGTTTTCGAGCTACGGCGTTCTGAAAATTTCAACCCCATATTTTGAACCCCATAGAGATGACTGACAGTAACGCCGAGCTTCGAGGACCAACTAGACCCGGAACAGAACCTATAATTCGAATTTCATCAATTTTGTTTCATGGTAACTAAGAAAAGTGGCAGAAACATTTTTATTGCATTTTCGGATTCTACATACCTTGAAACGTAAACCATCAAATTTTGAGGGGGGGTTAGAATTTTTTTTTTTTTTTTTTTTCATGCTCGATTCCATTGGTTCATTATTGAAAATAATAAACCAAAATGAATGTTGGGAACACTTAGCAACTTTGGAAAATAATACTAATTATTATGTAAGTTATAACCTTTTCGTTTTCATGTAAATAAACAATCGTTGGTTGTTCATTGAAAAGGCGGAGGGAGGCGTAATGTACCAAAAAAAAATAATAAAACCCAAATGTGTGACAAGGAATTCGCATCGTTTTTGAGCTATTTTCAAAACCCTTACGACCCACATGTTGAGCCCGTCGGGAGCTATACAGTGGTGTAAATAATAACGCAAAAACGCGTTTTTCGGAGACATACCACTGCTTTTCCCAGCGTGCGAATTTTCAAAAATTCACGTTTCACTGAAAATGTTGACTCATTGCTGTGTATTTTCATTTGAAAATTTGCTAACCAGTCATCGCTTTTTCATAGCTGTTTCGTATAGTTGGTTAATTCCGTCACACTAGGCGTTGACGTTGCCTACCCAAGGAATCATCTCTCTTCAAGCTTATACCATGAATAATTAATCAATTTTTTTTAAATTTTATATACCATGAATAATTAATCAATTTTTTTAAAATTTTATCAGAACATAATTTTCCTTTGTACCCCCCCCCCCCCCCTCTTCCCTCAGAGAGATTTGTCGACGATAAAACAAGTCCCTGGTCCTGTACCGAGTACAAGGGCCCCCTGGTAAAGGGCCGTGTAAAGGGCCCCTAGGGGACAAATGGAATTGCCTTCGGGCCTCTATCGATGTTGTATATGAAAAACGAAGGTTTTTTTCAAGGCGGAATAAAAAATAAAAAATAAAAAATAAGGAGGGGAAATGGACGACTTTGTAACATTATTCAAGCGAGTGCCCTGAAGGGACGGGACCATCGTAGGGCACTAAGTAAGCGAGGGAGAACAGGTGTGGATGAGGTGAAGAGGTCCAGGAGTGCAGCATGGCCGCAGGAGTGAATTTCCGAGATACCGTCTTATTGTACAAATTTGATGATTAATACCAATTGTTTGTGATTTATAGAAATTTTTACCAATCGACAGTAATTTTTGCCCTTCAAAAAGAATGCAGCATGGCCACAGGAGTGAATTTCCGAGTGGATTTCCGTACAAATTTGGTGATTAATACCAATTTTTTGTGATTTATAGAAATGTTTACCAATCGACAGTAATTTTTGCCCTTCAAAATCTAATTAAAAAAGAAAAAAAAGAAGTTCCAGTCATGCAGCATGACTAAAATAGCGAATTTTCAAAGAAATATTCGTGCTATTATGTAAAAAGATCATATATAGCGAGAAACCATACCACTTTTCATAAAATTATTTAATTTTTTTTCGTGATTTTAGCCATTTTTACAGATTTTCGACCCTTATGAAGTCAGAGTTGACCCACTTTTTTGTAATAAAAATATTTTTCGTCGTGAAACACCATCCCACACAACTTCAGGTGGATTAATATTGATTTTAGCCCTTAATACCGTTTTTTGACACCAGTCAAAATTTTACCCAATATTTTTTGAGAAAAATATTTTCATAATCGAAATAGTCCCTCTTTCTGCCGTCAATCACCATCCCACACAACGTCAGGTGAGTGAGTATTGATGCCTTTAATATCAGTTTTTGACCTCCCCAAAAATACAAGTTTGACCTTTATCGTGAATGAAAAAACCAGTCATGCAGCATGACTTAATGAGCGAATTTTCAAAGAAATATTCGAATTAATGGCTATGGTTTTGAATAAAGGAAAACTTCGGTCTAAAATTTGGTTTTCTATGTATATTCTCTTCGTATTTATTTTAATTTGTACGTTTTGTCCATCCTGATTCTACCGTTTGTTATGAGTAGATTCCTTGTTCCTTCTGAATGGCCTTTCCTCTTGACTACGATTTCAGGCCTGGTATCTAAAACCAGTTCAAGATTTGCTCTACTAGGTAGGTAGATCCTTCCTTCTTCATTGATATTATTTTTATCATGTTAAGTACCTACCTACCTTTGAATATCAAATATTCGTATGATACTGATAATAAATTGATAAGATACCTACCTAACCTTCTTCCTCCTACTGTTGGTACCTAAATTGAATAATTTGAAATAGATTTTTTCTTTCGTCTTCCTTCTAGTAATACGTGGGCCGGTACTTGTCTATCTATGAAGGTATCATAACAATTATATGTCAAATGGGAAATTCAAGGAGTTGTACTAATCGTTTGCCTCCCCCTTTTTTGCTTCGAACTCTCGTCTTCAATTAATACTTCTCACATTTTTCAATCTGACCACTCTAAGGGGGTGGGGGGTGGGGGGGGGTAAGAGTTTAAAGATTATCCTAGTTTTGGGTAATTTTTGCGCACTTTAAATGCTCTAATTTAAGAGTGGATTTAGATATCTAAAATCCGATTTCACCATCGTGTTCAGCGTGCAAAAACCTTTAAAATGAGGGGTCACTTGTTAGAAAATAACATTTTGGGGATTTTTGGGTAATTTTTGCGCACTTTAAATGCTCTAATTTGAGAACGGATCAAGATATCTAAAATCCGATTCCACCATCGTGTTCAGCGTGCTAAAACCTTTAAAATGAGGGGTCACTTGTTGGAAAATAACATTTTGGGGATTTTTGGGTAATTTTTGCGCACTTTAAATGCGCCAAACCCTCCTTAGAGTAGGCCAATTTCGCCCATCTTCGAACTTAGCCTTTCGATTGCCAAGATAGATTTTTTGTGCAAATTTGAGCTGTTTATCTCAATTCTATCGAGAGTTATCGTCTGGAGTGACATATATATATATATATATACATATAAAAAAGTGTTAAATTTCAGGAATCGTTTTAGAATGGTCTGAAACGGATTTCTATGAAGAAAATTTCCAAAAATTTATATTATTTAAATTTCGAAGCCATTGCAATAGCTTCATTTTCTTTGAAAATTCGCTAAAACAACTGAAACGGTATTTTTCTGTCTTAACCCTTCCGTACTACATCCAGTGACTCTATATAAATTATTCGCGATTCTAATCGTTTTCTCGTAACTAAATCAGTCGCGATGAAATCGTGGAGGAAAAAGAAAACGTCTGCCAATTCGAGTAGGCAGTACAGCTTCCTCACTTAAATCACATGAACGTATAGAATATTTGGGTAGGCTCGTTTTGATACGGAACCATCTGCGATTCAACCCACGTGTACCCTCAAAATTTCAGTTCTCCGACTATTTTTCGAGTAGTTAGAAGCGTTTCATGGAAATTGTCAACATTTTGTTTGCGCATGCGCAGACGAAAGTTACAGTACCTACGATTCCAATGAAATTCATTTTGAACTATCAAAGTATTATTCTTGATCGACCCTCCAAATTTTGACTCGTTTCAGCGATATTTAAGGCAGTTATGGGCGTTTCAAGTATTTCTAGTTTGCGCATGCGCGGACGGAACGATTTCCATGATTTTGATACGGGACCATCTGCGATCCAACCCGCGTGTACCCTCAAAATTTCACCTCTCTACGACTATTTTTCGCGTAGTTAGAAGCGTTTCAAGAAAACTGTCAACACTTTATGTTTGCGCATGCGCAGATGAAAGTTTCAGTACCTACGATTCCAATGAAATTTATTTTGGAGTATCAAAGTATTATTCCTGATCGACCCTCCAAATCTGAACTCATTTCAACGACATTTAAGGTAGTTATGAGCGTTTCAAGTATTTCACATTTGCGCATGCGCAGACGAAACGATTTCAATGATTTTGATACGGGGCCATCTGTGATCCAACCCGCGTGTACCCTCAAAATTCCAGCTCTCTACGACTATTTGTCGCGTAGTTAGAAGCGTTACAAGGAAATTCTCAACATTTCATGTTTGCGCATGCGCAGACGAAAGTTACAGTACGATTCCAATGAAATTCATGTGGACCCATCAAAGTATTATTCCCGATCGACCCTTAAAGGTTGAACTCATTTTAACGACATTTAAGGTAGGAGTTTCAAGTATTTCACGTTTGCGCATGCGCAGACAAACCGATTTCCATGATTTTGAAACGGGACCGTCTGCGTTCCAGGAAGCAAAATAATCTCACATCTTCATTAAGTTCAGTTAACGATCAAATTAATGTTCAAGATAAAAGTGGTGCTTATAAATTAAAGTGTTCTTTAATTTATTGTGGTCTAACTGGTAGGGAGTTTAGAGAAAGGATAAAGGGACATGAAAAAGATTTCAGCCTAAGCCAATTGCAGGTGATTCGGCCTTTGCTTGTCACTTGAATGAATTCAGTCACAGCTTCAATTTTGATCTTACAGACAGTTCATTGAATATCTTCATTTCTGCCCAAAAGGGAGCATTTTGGAAGTACTTACTTGAAAAATTCGAAATTATTACGAGTGATAGGTTGAGTAAATCTTTGAAAGATATAATTCCTTCAAGTTTTTCTCCATTATTGCGTTCATTTCTGTAACTTTGTTCCTTTCCCCCCCTTTCCGCCCTGCCTTCCTTTCACTTTTTGCCATTCACGTCCAGGGCGAATCAGAATCGACCCCCTTTCACTTTGTTCCCCTTCACCACTCATCTTCACAGCCAGTCCGAATAGACCACCTTTCACTTTTGGGACTATTTTATAAGGTCACCTCTCCATTGTGCCTTTGGGTATTGTTTGTTACTGACGATGGTTTGATTACCGAAACCGGTATAACAGTGTATTTTTCGCTTTTTCGTGTGCTAGTGGAAATAGGCAACCTTTAAGTAACTCCGTTTTTATTTTTATTTGCTAGATGGTTATTTAATATAATATTTTCCGGACCTGAAATTTAAAAAAATTTAAAAAAGGATTTAAAAAAATTTATACAATAAGCATATTTTATATAAAATATAAATTTATTATATTATTTATTTCATTTATACTTTTATTAAATTATTTTATTTTATTATTTCTTATCTTAATATAATATTTTCCGGGCCTGGTAAGGCTACCTGTTGAAAAAAGTACTCGTACCACTATAAGTAGATCTATATACCACTGGGTAATCCGTCTGGGTTTCTATTAAGTTCGCCGCCCATTTTTTTTTTTAAGGAACAGGTCCGGTTCAGGGCTATCCGAGCCTGCCGCTGCGTGGATACTCTTAAAGGACCATTAAGTATAGTAACTATAGCATCCACACGATCCCCTTAAGTATAGAGGTGGTTAAAGTACCGCCTCAGGTAGAAGATGAGCCCTCCAGGTAGAAGATGAGCCCTCCAGACAGTGTGCTCCCCAAGGTGGGTGTTACCCCCTCTCGCCCCCGTCGGTCATATCTGCCCCCATACCTTATCATTAACCATCAAGGAGAGATCCGCGAAACCTTTTATTATAGTGTTTTTCGCCTTTACCACAGTTAAGGGAATATGAGAACCTTTCGAACGGGAAAAAGAAGGGTTGGAAAGGGTATTTTTAAAAGAAAAAAGATTTTGAAGAGGTGGCGGCAAAAGGTTCTTCTTAAGAAACCCCAAATAGTAATAATAAAAAAAAGCTCACGGACGGCGCGGTAATTGTAAACATAAAGAAGAGATGCGCGTGGAAGGCTAATTGTAAACACAGGGTAGGTATTGGAGTTTAGTATGTGTGACATCGTTAAGAAATGGGTCTGTTATGGTTTCTTTTGCCAGCTCTTAAAAGCCCTGTCGGCTAATTTCGCCGTTTCTGCGATTCCACTCTGATTTCTTGAGGTCAAAGATAATAATCATTGCGATCGTTAAATTTGCTACTTGATGCCATACTTTTGGTTTATTATTTTCAATAATAAACCTTGGGAAAAGCATGAAAAAAAAAAAAAAAAAATTTAACTCTCCTCCCCCACCCCCCTCAAAATTTGATGGTTTCCGGTTCAAGATACGTAGAATCCAAAAATGGAATTAAAAAAAAAATTTCTGTCCGTCCGCCGAATCAAAATTGATGAAATTTGGTTTGTAGGTCCCGTTTGGGGTCTAGTTCATGTAGTTCTCAGGAGTTGCACAGGATAAAGGAAGAGGGTAAAAATGCTATCATAGCGTACCCTGATATTGCCAAGGCCTTCGACTCAGTGGATAGAGCCATGCTTTTAGATTGCTTGAGAGGTATTGGAGTAGAGAATACTGCTCTCGACTGGCTTGCTAGCTTTCTCTCCGGGAGGAAGCAAATTGTCACAATCGATAATCATATAGGTGAATTAAGGAATAACGATTTTGGAGTAATTCAGGGTTCAACATTGGGCCCACTGCTCTTTTTGGTATATATTGATCGTATTTTTGAGTTTGATATTCCCGCCAAAATGTTTCTATTTGCTGACGACTCGATTGTGATCACGGAGGGGACCCAGTGGGAGGAGCTCTTTGAGCGTGCGGAGAGGGTGCTAAATAGTAGTGTGATGAATTTAAATTTATCATCACGGTGGCGTGAAGGAGTGAATAGATGAGAGCGAGGGAATTTCACCTAGGCGGCGGTAATCCACCGATGTAGGTGAGAGGAAGGAAATTCACCTAGGCGGCGGTAATCCACCGATGTAGGTGAGTGGAAGGAATCTCGTCTAGGCGGCGGTAATCCACCGATGTAGGCGAGAGGAAGGAAATTCACCTAGGCGGCGGTAATCCACCGATGTAGGTGAAGGAAGGAAGGTGCTTGTCTAGGCGGCGGATATCCACCGATGTAGACAAGAGGAGAAGGTAGGAGGTGAATTCCCAGAGCGGCGGATACCACCAGGCATCTGGGAGGAGGAAGGTAGAGAGAGAAGAGAGAGCTGGTTAGAGGAAGTGTCGAATGAAGCTAAAGCTCCAGGATCCGGGGTTATATAGGACTTGGAGTCCTCTCCCTCCAGCTCCCTGCTGGGAGCTGGTAGTGGGGCACCAGGTTGTGTCCCCCGGATTCTGTCGCCTGTCTCCCCACTCAGATGTTTATTAACGGAAGGTAATTTTTACATAGGAATATTGGTGAGAGCTTTAAGGTTGTAGTGGAGTGTTCCCGGGAGGGACTCACGACAGAGGTCCCCCCAGTTCGAACCAATGAGTGAGGTAGCTGAAGGCTCAAGTTGACAGTGGCTGAGGGCTGCGGAAACAAAAAAGGGGAGCTGAAGGCGCGAGGATACAGGAGCTGAAGGCTGAAACAAACAATTGTAGTGCTGAAGGCAGAAGAGTGACCGGAGGTGTCTTAAATCTAGGGTGATATACAAGTAGTAGAATAAGTAGGCATAAGTTGACATAAGTAGACATAAGTAGGGCTAAGTAGACAAAAGTAGACATAAGGAGACATAAGTAGATAAGTAGATGTAAGTAGATGTAAGTAGATGTAAGACATAAGTAGATGTAAGTAGATGTAAGTAGACGAAATTTGATGATGGGAAACATATGTACAAAGAGGGTGTGATGAAAAATTTGATGAGGTGACAATATTTACAAAGGTGATGAGTTCGATGATGATGATGATAGTATGTTAGATATTTACATTAGATATTTACAGGTGCAAGGTATTTACAGGAAATATTTACAGGTATGTACAGGTATTTACAGGTATGTACAAATTTTTGGTACGGTTTCAGGGGAGAGAGAATTGAGCGGGGTTGCGAGATCCGCCGTTCCCTGGGTGTGGGTTGTGTGTGGCTTAGTGTATCGAGTGTTTGTTTGTAGTGAAAAGGTGGGTGTAGTGTGTGGGTGGGTGTTGAAGATGCCCGCTGCGACGGAGTGGCCACGGCGGGGCTGTGAGGTTCGGTACAGTGTCTGTGGGATAATGGAACACAAACACTGTCCCGAAATCTCAAGGCCCCGCCGTGATTTCTCAGAGCGGGGCGGGGGACTTGGCCGCCGGGACGCGGGGCGAGGGACGCTCCCGTCGTCTGTTGCGGCGCCCGGACCTTTTCGTCCCGGCGGAGGCTATTTCGGATATCCCCGGCGGTGGTGGGGGAAGAGGGGGTGTTGTAGGTTTGGTGGGCTGGGGTGTTTTTGGGGTTGAATCTAAAACTGGGGGGTCGAAAATTGAAAAAAATGGAGGAGCATGAGGGGGCTGAAATTTGGGGGGCGGGGGTTGTTGGAATTTGGGGGGCGGGGGTTCGTTGAGGACGGGGGTTTTGATGGGGCGGTGGGGGTGGCATAAGTAGGGTGAGTTGAAGTTGGTGGAGGAGCGGATCTATCAGGGGGTCGGACGGGATGTAGGGGGGATGTACCCCGGTGGCTTGCGCTGCGCGAAATTCGCGCAGTATGCGCCACTGGGGGTACTTCCACCGCCGGGGCCGGGGAGGAAGTCCGGAAATCCTTCGCGGGAAAAATTGAAGCGATGATGTAGGTCCGGGCGAAGGGGGTAGGGGGGAGAGCGGGTCCGGGACGTACACGTCCCGGAGTATCGCCGCCATTTCCGGATCCGAATCGAAATCCGGAAACGGCGACGGGGGAGACTGATTCAGTGGAGAGAGGTGTTGCATTGCAAACAGACGGCGGGAGACTGATAGTGGACGTTGGTTGAGGGAGGACAGGGGCGGGCTTGCAGCGGGCGAAAGGGACGGTGTGGGGTTTCCCGTCCATTAGCAGGGTCGCGGTGGTCGGTGTTGTGCGGATGACTTGAAAGGGCCCGGCATAAAGGGGCTGAAAGGTTTTATGCATGCCGGGCTCCTTCAAGTACATATGCGTGGAAGTGTAAAAGCGTTTTGGGTAAGTGGTGTCGTTTGTCGGTGTTGAGGTGTGTAACGGTTCCCTGTTAATGGACGGGGTGTTGTGTGGAGGGAAAATGTCGGCCGGTAAACGAATGGGGTCTCTGAATGCGTGTTGTGCGGGACTTGTGTTGTCTGAAGGACGGGCGGAAGTGCGGAGGCTAAGTAGAACGTAGGGGAGGGTTTTGGTCCATGAAGGGGAAGTGGCTGATGTGGAGATGGCTTGCTTGAGGACCGAGTGCCACCGCTCTATTTTCCCGTTGGATTGGGGGTGATAAGGAGTGGTGCGGATTTTCTGAATCCCGAGGGAACGGAGCAGGTCGGCAAAGTGGGCTGATTCAAATTGCCTCCCCTGATCGACCGTGAGTGTCCGCGGACAACCGTAGCGGCTGATCCATTGATTGAGGAAGGCCGCGGCGACGGCGTCCGCGGTAATGTGGGCGAGTGGGATACACTCTACCCAATTTGTCGCACGGTCGATCATGGTGAGGCAATACCTCTTCCCCTCGGAGGGGGGAAGAGGGCCGACCAGATCCAAATGGACGTGTTCCCACGGGAGAGAATCGGGGATAGGTTGAGGAGGTACATGGGGGTGAGCCGAGACCTTGAATTGCTGGCACTTCTGGCACCCAAGAACCCAGGAACGTATATCCGTGTTCATATGGGGCCAGAAGTACCGCGTTTTGATGAGGTCCCGGCTCGCCCGAATGCCGGGATGATGGAGGGAGTGGTAATGTAGGAACAACTGCCTCCTTAGCTCCGGTGGGACGTACGGGCGCGGTGTGTCGGCCGATACGTCGCACCAGAGATCTAGGGGAGGCAGCTGCTCCAATTTTGAGGCGGAGATGAGATGGGAAAGTGCGGGATCGGAGGTAGGAGTTTGGTGGTGTTTGAGGGTTTGCGGGGAAGGGAAGGGCAGTAACTCCGCCACCGGCGCAGGGGTGGGGCGGGAGAGTGCGTCGGCGACGCAGTTGTCGGCCCCCGGCAAATAACGAATATCGGACGTGAATTGTCCGATAAATTCGAGTTGCCGGAGGCGACGGGGGGAGGCTGATTTTCGGTTTTGGAGGAGGGCGTGGGTGAGGGGCTTGTGGTCGGTAATGACAGAGAACTGCCTGCCCTCCACGAAGTCACGAAAGTGTTTGATGGCTTCGTGGATGGCGAGGAGTTCTCTGTCAAAGGTGGAGTAATTTTTTTGTGTGGGGGACAGAGTTTTAGAGAAAAAGCCGAGAGGTTGGGGGGTGGCGCCGGTGTGTTGGTGGAGTACTGCCCCGATGGCCCAGTCGGACGCATCTGTGGTGATGGAGAGGGGGGCATGGGGATCGGGATGGGCCAATAGAGCGGCGTCAACTAGGTCCTGTTTGCATTGTTGGAAGGCGGTAGTGAGGGCGGGGGTCCAGGAAATGGGGCGTTTATCGTTTTTCTTTGCCGGTTGTGGGATAGCGTGTATGAGTGGTTGTTGGTGTTGTGCTGCGTGTTTGATGTGTCTACGGTAAAAGTTCAACATACCCAGGAAACGGCGGAGTTCTGAGACAGTGTTGGGTTGTGGGAAATCGGTGAGGGTGTGCACTTTGTCCGGTAGGGGTTTTATTCCCTCGGACGAAACCTGGTGGCCGAGGCAGCGGACGGAGGGCTGGGCGAGGACGCATTTCGGAGTGTTAATGGTGAGGCCCTCGGCGGCGAAGATGTCAAGTACCTGTTTCAGGTGTGCGAGGTGTTCGTTTGGGTCTCGGGAAGCGATCAGTACGTCGTCCAAAAAACAGAAGACGAAGGGTAGGCCTCGTAGTATGTTGTCCATGTAACGCTGCCATGTTTGGGCAGCGTTACGGAGGCCGAAACCCATTTTGATATACTCGAATAGGCCGAAAGGGGTGATGATAGCTGTTTTAGGAACGTCAGGGGGGTAGATGTGAATGTGATGGAAGGCACGGGAGATGTCGAGTGTAGAAAAGATGGTTGTGTTGTGGAGGTGGGAAGAGAAATCCCGGAGATGCGGGACGTTGTAAAGGTCTGGGGTTGTACGGGCATTGAGGCGGCGGTAGTCGCCGCATGGGCGGATATCCCCGTTAGGCTTCTGCACAATATGTAGTGGAGAAGCCCACGGGGATTTGGAGGGACGGATAATGCCGTCCTTGATGAGGAGATCAAAATGTTTGCGGGCCTGTGAGAGTTGGAGGGGGTGGAGGCGTCGTGCTTTCGCGGATATTGGGGGGCCAGAGGTTTCTATGTAGTGCTGGGTCTGTGAGATGTGGGCTGAGGGGCGGCGCTGGGGTTTGTAGTGGAGGAGGAGTTGTTCAAACTGGGACGGGGGCCGATCCACCGCATGAATGAACCCGGGGATGGGTTTCTGGGTGGAGGGGTCGAGCAGGCGCGCGTTACGGACGTCTACCTGGAGGCCGAAATATGCGAGGAAGTCGGCCCCCAGGATAGCTTTCTCTACGTCCGCCACGGTAAATTCCCACTCGTACGCGAGCCCGCTCATATGAATTGATGAGCGGTACGTCCCGTACGAGGGGATGGTGGTACCGTTGGCGGCGTAGAGGAGTTGCCGGTAACAACGCGCCTGTCGCCGGAGAATATTATTGGGGAAGATAGAGAGCGCCGCCCCTGTGTCGACGAGGAAGGGGACGTGCGTTTTGGAGCATTTCAGGAACAGGCGTTGATGAGCTGGGGCGGAGTGAGGTAAAATTGGCGAGGTGTTGGAGTCCGTCGGAGGGGGGGGGCTTGGTTTGTCCGAGGTGATGGGTGGGTGCGATGGCGGTGGTTGGTCCCCCGCGAAGGAGACGCGGGGTGATTTTTTGCCGTTCCGGGGAGGGGGAACGGTAGTGGCGGCCGGAGGGGTGGTCGTCTTGGGGGCGGGGTTGGAGGGGCCGTTCCGTGGTGGGGGAACGGTAGCGGCGGCGCTAGTGGCGGCCGGAGGGTTGGCTGCCCTGGAGGCGGGCTTGGAGGGGCCGTTCCGGGGTGGGGGAACGGTAGCGGCGGCGCTGGTGGCGGCCGGAGGGTTGGCTGCCCAGGAGGCGGGCTTGGAGGGGCCGTTCCGGGGTGGGGGAACGGGAGCGGCGGCGCTAGTGGCGGCCGGAGGGTTGGCTGCCCTGGAGGCGGTCTTGGGGGGGCTGACTCGGGGTGGGGGAACAGTTGATGGAGAGGTGGGGTGTTTTGCGGCGCCGTCAGATGCGGCCGGGAGGTTGGCAGCCGTGGCGGCGGCGTAGGAGGGGTAGCGAGGCGCGGTGGAGGTGGTGTGAATGCGGGCGGGGAGGGGTTGGTGGTGGTCCCCCCCGTGTTGGCGAGGAGGGGGGCCCGCCGGATTTACCGGCGGGCGTCCGCGTTTCCCTGCTTGGAGGAGTAGGAGCAGGGGGGCTGGCATTTGCGGGCCTCCCCACCGAAGTTCACATGGTAGAAACATCGGTGGGGGGGGGTCCGCCGGGAGGTAGGTCCTGGCGGGGCGCGTGGAGTTGGAGGGGGGCGCCGTTTTTGGGGACCTCCCCCCCCGTTGCTGGGCGGGGGAGACGGTGCGGCGGTCGGCCGAGCGCTGGCGTCGGTGGTCGGAGGAGGGGGTCGGCCGGCGATCGACGGAGAGGGAGCGGCGCCGGTGGAGGGAGGGGGGCCGGCGGCGCTCTCCAGACGGCGATTGGTCCCTGCGTGGGGTGGGGAAGCGGGGTGCGGCGACCTCCGTGACGCTGGCGGCCGCGGCGAGGTCGTAGACCGTGTCGGCTAGACGGAGTAGCGGCTCGTCCGGTCCGTCGAGGTGGCTGGCGAGCGCCATCTGGATGGGGTGGGGGAGGGCTCGCAGCCAGAACGTTCGAGCGATGTCGGCCGTCACGACGTCGTGTAGCTGATGACGTAGGCGACGGTACAGGTGGGAGGGCTTCAAATCGCCGAGATGTTGGGGCTGGGATAGCGCTGCGACACGTGCGATCTTGGAGGGCTGGTATAAGGTGATGAGGCGGCCGCGGAGGTCGTCGTAGGCGGCCGTGGCGTCGGGGGAGATGTCAGACGTCTGCAGGAGGATCTCATATGGTAACAGGGAGATGATGCGGGAGTAGCGGGTACGCTGGCTGCGGATGTTGGCGGCAGAAAACGCAGCGTCGACCTGGAAGAACCAGAGTGCGGGGTCGTGCGTGTAGAAGGGGGGTAGCGACAGCGGGAACGACGCAGAGGCCGTCGTGACGTCGGCGGCGGCGTGTGCGGCAGCTGCAGCGGCGGCGGCAGCGGCGGCGGCGGATGCGGTGGAGCCGGGTGGTGAGAGGCTGGTGAAGGGGTTGTCGGTTGCGTCAGATGTCGCAGCGGTCGGCGGCTGCAGCAGGGACGGCCGGAGGAGCGGCGGTGACGGCGAGTTCGGGTCCATAGTTGAGGTGTCTGTAAACAAAATTCAAATTGGGTGAGGTTTTGAATTTTTAAAATTCGCAATTTGCGGCAGCGGAGGTGGTTGCAGCGGAGAGTTGAGAGTTGTTTGAGCGGATGCGGGTGGGCCAAAAATTGCGAATCTATACTGACTATTTTAAAAGTGAATTTAAAATTCGGGACACCGAACTAGACTGGGGCGACACATGAGGTGGTAAGAGGATAGAAGGTTGGATGAACGTCGGGTTCACCACTGTGATGAATTTAAATTTATCATCACGGTGGCGTGAAGGAGTGAATAGATGAGAGCGAGGGAATTTCACCTAGGCGGCGGTAATCCACCGATGTAGGTGAGAGGAAGGAAATTCACCTAGGCGGCGGTAATCCACCGATGTAGGTGAGTGGAAGGAATCTCGTCTAGGCGGCGGTAATCCACCGATGTAGGCGAGAGGAAGGAAATTCACCTAGGCGGCGGTAATCCACCGATGTAGGTGAAGGAAGGAAGGTGCTTGTCTAGGCGGCGGATATCCACCGATGTAGACAAGAGGAGAAGGTAGGAGGTGAATTCCCAGAGCGGCGGATACCACCAGGCATCTGGGAGGAGGAAGGTAGAGAGAGAAGAGAGAGCTGGTTAGAGGAAGTGTCGAATGAAGCTAAAGCTCCAGGATCCGGGGTTATATAGGACTTGGAGTCCTCTCCCTCCAGCTCCCTGCTGGGAGCTGGTAGTGGGGCACCAGGTTGTGTCCCCCGGATTCTGTCGCCTGTCTCCCCACTCAGATGTTTATTAACGGAAGGTAATTTTTACATAGGAATATTGGTGAGAGCTTTAAGGTTGTAGTGGAGTGTTCCCGGGAGGGACTCACGACAAGTAGCTTCGTTCTCAGTGTGCGTTCTGCCAGTTCCGAACGGTTCTGGGCAAGCGCAGTCGAGTTTTGTCGTTCGCAGTGCCAGAACGCCCAGTTCCGGAACGCCGAGAACGCCGAGTTCTGCGTTCGCAGTGTTTTGCGAATCCAGTTCCGAACGGTTCTGACAGTCCCCGATTTTTTTCGGAACTGTCAGAACTGGAACTCAAGAACGTAGGTGACGCATGCGCATCTCTCAAATCTGCATGCATCTCTGAAATCGTTCGCAGTGCAGAACGCGGAAGTTCGAGAACTGTCAGAACGCCCACTAAGAACGAACCTAGGGTAAACGATTGGTTTACCGGGAATTTGCTTACTTTAAATATTAAAACAGTCATGCAGCATGGCTATAAGAGCGAATTTTCGAAGTTTTCGGCATCTTCCTCCTCCGCCTAAAATTTTCTGAAAATTAATTTTCGGCCAATGTTTTCCCAACTTGATACCATACAAAATTAAAACAGGAGTAGTTTTACGCAAAGTAAAATTTGGGGTGGAAGGAGGGGGAGGGGGAAATCAAAAATGTTTTGAATACCAGAAGAGTAGGTATTGGGTACGTAACAAATTTTTTGTTCCATTTTTTGCCGAGTAACACCTCGGTTTGTAGATTTTCCAACGCTGAACACGATGGTGAAGTCAGAATTGCGATATCCCATTCCGTTATCAGATTAGAGCAGACGAACCAGGAAGAACATCTCAAGAAATAACCATATTCCTTCATCTTCAAAGTGCTCCAGTTTGAGAATGGAATGAGATATCGCAATTCTGATTTCACCATCGTGTTCAGCGTACAAAAACCTTTAAAATGAGGTGTCACTTGTCAGACTTTTTCATTTTGGGAATTTATGGGTAATTTCCCCCCCCTAAAACTCCCCAAAACTCCCCCTTAGGTGACCCGATTCTGCCCATCTACGAACTTAGCCTGTCGATTGCCAAGACAGATTTTTCGTGCAAATTTGAACTTTTTATCTCAATTCTTTCGAGAGTTATCGTCTGGAATGACACATACATATATAAATATATATATAAATATATAAATATATATAAATATATATATAAATATATAAATATATATATAAATATATATATATATATATACATATAATTTTTGGTGTCTTTCGGCAGGGAATTCAGGATGGTCTGAAACGGATTTTGGTATAAAAATCTTTCGGAAATTAGAGTTTTAAAAATTTTGGACCGAGAACAATAGCTTCCTTTTCTTCGAAAATTCGCTAAAAACTAAATACATGGTAATTTCTAGTAGTAATATTTCGGAATGCCTATGGCCGTGGAACATAACAATACATTCTAACCCTTTCCTCTACGCTGGAGTTTGCTTGTGTTCCCCCCTCGAGAGAGTCGGGGAATATAGATATTTGGGGGTAATCATTGATGACAGGCTCTCATGGGGGAAGCATACCTATCCATTTTATCGTAAATAGGCTCAGCAAATTTACCCGTATTAGCGAATTTTCGAAGAAAAGGAAGCTATTGTTCTCGGTCCAAAATTTTTAAAACTCGAATTTCCGAAAGATTTTTATACCAAAATCCGTTTCAGACCATCCTGAATTCCCTGCCGAAAGACACCAAAAATTATATGTATATATATATATATATATATTTATATATTTATATATTTATATATGTATGTGTCATTCCAGACGATAACTCTCGAAAGAATTGAGATAAAAAGTTCAAATTTGCACGAAAAATCTGTCTTGGCAATCGACAGGCTAAGTTCGAAGATGGGCAGAATCGGGTCACCCTAAGGGGGAGTTTTAGGGGGGGGAAATTACCCATAAATTCCCAAAATGAAAAAGTCTGACAAGTGACACCTCATTTTAAAGGTTTTTGTACGCTGAACACGATGGTGAAATCAGAATTGCGATATCTCATTCCATTCTCAAACTGGTGCACTTTGAAGATGAAGGAACGTGGTTATTTCTTGAGATGTTCTTCCTGGTTCGTCTGCTCTAATCTGATAACGGAATGGGATATCGCAATTCTGACTTCACCATCGTGTTCAGCGTTGGAAAATCTACAAACCGAGGTGTTACTCGGCAAAAAATGGAACAAAAAATTTGTTACGTACCCAATACCTACTCTTCTGGTATTCAAAACATTTTTGATTTCCCCCTCCCCCTCCTTCCACCCCAAATTTTACTTTGCGTAAAACTACTCCTGTTTTAATTTTGTATGGTATCAAGTTGGGAAAACATTGGCCGAAAATTAATTTTCAGAAAATTTTAGGCGGAGGAGGAAGATGCCGAAAACTTCGAAAATTCGCTCTTATAGCCATGCTGCATGACTGTGGTTTTTTTTAAAAATAATGTTCGCAATATCTTGGATCTAAAAACATTGAAAACAATTTATTATGCTCTAGTTCAGTTTGTTCTGCAATACGGCTTACTCGTGTGTGTGTGTGTGGGGGGGGGGGTGCTATATTAAGGATTATGGCCAGAAAAACCCGTAGGTCCCCATCCTCTGACCTTTTCAGGAATCTACGTAGTTTTACTGTTAAGCAGCTCCTTGCTAAAAACATTTTACTTCTTTCATAGGCACCCAACCTTGCTTCATTCTGACAGACCAATATTGGATCCCACCAGATTTATTTTACAAGGCAATATTGTAAATCCTAAGCCTCGTTTAGTTTTGACCACCAGAAGCCCACTTTATTTGCTACACGTTCTCCATAAGTATATCAATCATGAGCTGAGACATCCAACTGATTAAAAGAGAAGTTCATAAAAAAAGTTAATCTTCTCTAGGCTGATTATGAAAGGATGTGTTTCCTTCGATATTTACTTTAGAAGCGTATATCTTTAGTTTTTCATATATTTTTTCTAGATTATATTCATCTTAAATTGCTATGTTTTACTATGATAGGTACCTAGCATATTTTAAGCTAAATACCGACTCTTACCCAACACCACAGTCCTAGCCTACAGTTGGGTAATATTATTCATTTGAATCTTTTCACCATTATCATACTCTGTACAAATGAATAAATTCTCTTATCTATCTATCTAGTTGGTTGGAGAAGCTCGGCGTTACTGTCAGTCATAAGGGGTCAAAATAGGGGTTGCAATTTTCAGAATCGATTTTTTACGTTTTTAAATTGATATTGAACTGAATAATTTTTTGAGGCCACCCGGAGCGTTGTACGACCAGCCGTTCGTGAGCACCGAAAAGCTTCGTCAACATGAAAATTTGGGCCCATCGCAGTATCTTAATTTTCGTCGAAAATTCGCTAAAAGTTAAGCTTATGAATCCGTTTTAGGCTCCTTGAATGGAATTATGAATTCAATTTTCAATGGAAATCCACTTTTCTCCGTAGGTACGAGTACCTGTGATTCCAGACGATAGCAACCGCTAGGTGAGGGGAATCGAGATTAGATATTAGGTTTCGTAATTACAGTCGGTAATTATGTGTAGGTACCTGCCAGTATGAGGAAGTATGCCTGATGTTTTGGCACTCAAAAGCCGTGTGTCGAAAATCGTTGAAAATGCGTTAAATTACACTGAATAACACAGAAAATGTTTCGGGCTCAAACATAGCCATTTCCGAAGTATTTTATCATGCTGATGCCGAAAATCACCACGAAAAGTTCCTTTTAGCTCTTGTTAGCG